>PRKT01001157.1:82133-124418 GCA_003671525.1 Saccostrea glomerata
ACACCCCCCCCCCCCCCGCCCCCCGGGGGTCGGGGGGATACATAGTCTGAAAATATTAATGCTTTCAAATATGCTCTTTTTTATTAATCAACCATTTTATGATAAAATTGGCAAAATTTTAAGATATGTGGCCCCATGGTTAGTGGTACCTTTGGGGTGAGGTGCACAACTAGTTATAAAGTGGAAGTGCATTTTCTCTTTGTTACTCTGATCTACCTCTGGGTATTAAGTAAATGAAATAATCATGGGAAGTTTATAATTATGATAAGCAATGGTGCCTCTTTCAAAATTGTGAATTGTGAATTTCATGGTCTCTGGTTTAAAACTCGAATCAAGTTTAAATGTTCGAAAGTTGTTACACAATACTCAGGTGACCTATAAGGCCCTTGGGCCTCTTGTTTTATATTATGAAGTGTGTTTTACAGACCATGAATTCCATTCTAGTCCCGTGCAAGAGGCTTTGATATGCTTAGCCTTATAAAGCCTTACATGTTATGGAAATATAAAAGGACACACCCAACATTTCCCCTGTACTGCCGCCAAAATAAAACAAAATACAAGCATATTATTGCCTTTTATGCCGTGTATTTTCAGCATTGAATTTTTTCTTCTGCCTGCATTTACATGTAGAAATAAAACCCGACCCTGAACTTATAAGAATCTTTTATCATTCAAAACAAATAAAATATTGTTATGTGCGTATATAATAATAGCTATGCACAATTTGATGGGAGGTTAAACAATATATTATTCCACACTGATGATTGCAATGAAAACATAAGTTCAGTGATTAATTGAGTTCTTAGCATGATAAATAATCTGTTAAGAGACATTCAATGCTGATAGTTCTTCATGGCTTCAGGGATTAATTTGCAGATAAGGCTTAAACATCTGAACTCTGTATAAAAAAGCAACACGTAAGTACCAAAAGAGAAACATGTATCTAGGAGATCTTGAAAATGAATAGCCATACATGCAGTTTAGAGAGCAAAAAAGAATTTTTCTTTCATTTAACACTATTTTATTTCTTTTGAAAATTCATCGTTTTCAATAAAGTTTTACATTTCTCAATATTAAATAAATAGGTTCAATATCAATATTTATATCTACTCTCCACCCCCCCCAACCCACTCTCTCAACAGATTTACATGACCAGCTCTATTTAAGTGTGAACACTTAGAACATTTATTTTTCATTCGGATGTTTTTGCTTGATTTAATTTCTCTTAATTGAAGTGTCTTTGTGCAACAAGTAAATGAGGCAAAACAACATTTTTAAAGTTTAATTTATCTAATCATGATTATAGGGTAGACACTGTATAAACATGTATATTATTTTTAAAAAATGAAATTCTTTTGTAAATTATTTCAAGCAAAAAAAAAAAGCTATAGATAAGAGATTTGAAGAAAAAAATTGAAAGTATGGTTCAATTTTGCAGTTTTCCTTTTGTTTTCTTTGTTTTACCTTTTCTACATCAATTTAACTTTGAAAGGGCATTGTTGTCAATGTACAAAAATATTTTTATTTATTAAAAAATCATAATTATGCTGACAAAGAACTTTATTCGGTAATAGCCAATATTTGCCCCCCTCCCAATCAAACTTTGACGGAGATATATTTAATTAATTTCTTAAACATGGTAGTATATGCTGACTTCAAAGCACTGAATATGTTAATAAGTGATGACGCCATATGTACCTAATGACGTCACAAACATGACGTAGATTTCAGTTTTTTGTAAATTTTACAGACATATTCGTCTATATTTTGAGTAAAAGTCACCGAGCGCATGTGTGTTCAGGATCAATATTTTGATATAACGTGTAGAATGATATTATCAATGATATATGTCAATATTGTTCCTGAACAAACTTGCGCTCTTTAAAGAACTTTATTCGGTTAATAATCAATATTTGCCCCCCCAAATCAAACGCATATGTACGTTATGACGTCACAAACATGACGTAAATTTCAGTTTTTTATGAATGTTACAAATGTTAAATGTACATATTTCGTCGATATTTTGAGTAAAAGTCACCGAGCGCATGTGTGTTCAGGATCAATATTTTGAGAGAATGTGTAGAATGATGATATCGATGAAATATGTCGATATTGTTCCTGAACAAACTTGCGCTCTATAAATTTTAAAGCTATAATTGTTGAAATTTTGTCGATTTTGTCCTCTTTCTGGAAAAGGATATAACATCGGACTAGTTTGTGACGTCATAAAAACAAAAATTGTGAATACACTGCTTTGACACTATAATATTTTCTGTTAATTTATATTCCTCATACAATTTATTGAATTCAGCACATTTCAGGAAGTTTTCAAAATTTGACTTTCGTGGGGGCAAACATATGCAATATACCGCATATAGTTCTTCAAATTAAAAGTCTTTTTATTTGGTCATAAAAGATCTCTTTTATAACCCGGGAGTAAATTCCCGCGAACATGCAGCTGGAATGTTATAAAGTACACAATTAAAATGATTGTTCCTCTCTGGTACTCCTGTTGTACATCGATCGTTGACATCAGAGTTATTTCCCCTATTTTTATTTAGAAATATAGAAAAAAACAAATATCTTGACTGTCTTTCTTACACATTTTTCCTGGATTTGTAAAAGCGTGGAAGACTTATGTTTAGTTTCAACATTAGCACAAACAATTTAACAAAAGTTTAATGTACCGATAAATCAATGTTTACATTGATGTGATCGAGGGGATGGACGTGATCGCGATGTATATGTTGTCCTTTTGTCATGAACGCAATCAATTATATCATCGGGTCGTATCTTTGCTGATTTTCCTCTTACTAATTGTTAAGGATTTGATTTTAAACTTAACCTAACAATGGAATGTTCTGTCTTCCTCATAAATCTCAAATGTTTTAACCATCTGAATATACCCTTACAAAATACTATTGTTTACTATAGTGATAACTTTGACACTATGGAAACTTTGATTTAATACGATGAATACTTTGACACTTTGATTTTCTTTAGTGATAACTATGAAAACTTTGATTTATTATGGTAAAAACTTTGATTTACTATAAAATTAACTTAAAAAACTTTGATTTACTTAAGTGATAACTATGACACTAAAATTAATTATTTATAATTTATAATTAATTAATTTATTTCGTGTACATCTTTAAAAACATCTAAATAATCTTGAGTTATTCAGTGCAGGACTTTGAAAACAATGACAGTTCGCTAAAGAAAATAATCATTTAGTGACACCTATCTTGGCTGTTGAAACATTACCGATGTATTTGTATAAAACACGAATCATATTATAATTAAATATTGAAAATCACACTAGCGGCTCGCTTTAGGGGTTTACACAGTTTCCAAAGACTTAAAATAAGTGACCAGATTTGGCCGTTAAAATATTTTGTCCTTTATTTACTTATTCTCAATGTACATTACATGTATCATTTAAATTTCTACATGAATTCCTTGTTTATTTATCATAACTTCATTTATGTTTCCAGATAAACCTGAAGTAACCACCAGCACATTAAACCCATACCCGATCACAGAAGGTCGTACAGCTACTTTAGGCTGTTCATTGACTGCTGCTAACCCCAGGGAAAGCATTAACTGGAGCTGGGTCAAGTCAGACCAACCTGATAATGTCCTCAAAACAGGTTCTACTTACTCAATACCCAATATTCAGAGAGGGCAATCAGGGAGGTATATGTGCAAGGCTACCAACTCCATAGGGACATCTGAGCCAGTAACAATTGAAATAGATGTTCATTGTAAGTGCTGATGGAAGTTTGTTTCCTCTCTTTATACAATTATCATTCATTTCACTGGTTTACACAAGTAAACGTAAATTTTGATGTGCTATAAAAAATGAATAACGTTATTAGTTAATCATGTTTTAAAGCTCATAAAATTCATTTAAATACGGAAATCGTTTTTAAAATAGGTATAATAATTAGTTTACCTATTTCAAAAACGATTTATTGACTTTAAATTTTCTTTCAACTTTCCTTATTAATCCTCCAACCCGCTTTAAAAACAGGAGGGTATACAGTAATCGGGATGTCTATCCGTCATTTTTGACCATCCGTCTGTTACGCTTTGGGGAACCTATGTCATCCGCAGCTCCTGTCTTACCACTGAATGAAATTTAATGAGATTTTCACAGACTCTTTTTTACACATTGTCATTGTGCATCTTTTTTTTCCTTTTTGATCTGAGACATAATTTAAGTTTCCGATATCAAAACATGGACATTGTCATTATTTTCATATAGGAGGCGGGGATATAATTTAGTGAGCTCATTACTCACAGTACATTTAGTTTATGTATAAATATTAAACTATCATTTGCACAAAGTATTTGCATCTCCAAAGGTATTATTGTAAATGTATTACAAATGCCGTGTATGATATTTGGCGGAAATTCAATTTTCAACAAGTTAGCGTAGATTTGATTTAGCGCTGTCTGAATTTGCTAGTTATAATTGTTAATATACAAGACATTTAGCTATTTTCTTGAATTAGCGGACTCTTCTTTCCGCCAAAGCCGCTAAATAGAATTCACCGCTAAATGTAATACATTTACAGTATTATCTTAAGAACATGCTTTGAGTACGATCAAATTTTAAAACGAGACAAGAAACTGTCATATGCATTTCAACAACCTCATTTAAAGTCTGCATTTTGTAAATTCTATCGTAACAACATTGTAAGCAAATATAATATGTCATTGGGTCAAATATTATCTTTGCAGAATTGCTTCACACTAATTGTTAAAGCTGAACACGACTCGTAAATAGGCATGCGCAATTTTCGATATCATTTTCTACGATACATCAACAAATGGTTATACTCTTCAGATTCTTCACACCTGACTGCTTTATTGTCACGGGTATCGGCGAGGAATGGCGACCCGTGTTTGTGCTGGTTATTTTGCATCAACTTTGCTTACATTTTATTGCAGTTACATGTATTTGTGTTTGTTTGTATACTGCACTAACTTGTAGAACTATAATTGTAAGTTTCTTTGGTATCTTACTTTCCTGCATTAGACGAAGTATAACGTTATTATTGTTGCTTCCGAGTATCGTATAGCATACGTCAATCCATACCGGTGTTGACTGATTACACTGAACAGTGATGAAGTCCTGTCCTATATGCAGGGGTCTGCAGGTATAGCGATTCTCCAAGCAAAAATAGCGGACACATTCCTTTTACGAATCGTGTTCAGCTTTAAGGATTTACTCTAACAAGGAAATGTTCTGTCTTCCTGGTCAGTCTCAAATGTTTTTACCCTTCAAATATACCCTAACAAAGATACTATAGTTAACTATAGTGATAACTTTGACATTATGGAAACTTTGATTTACTATGGTGAATACCTTGACGCTTTGATTTACTATAGTGATAACTTTGACACTATTGAAACCTTGATTTACATATACTATGGTGAATACTTCGACGTTTTGATTTACTATACATGTAGTGATAACTTTGAAAACTTTGAATCACTATAATGATTACTATGACACTACTGTGAGTACTTTTGAAAAACGTTGATTCAGTATAGTGTTCTTTTTGACAAAATAGTGGATACTTTGATCACTTTGATTTACTATAATGATCACTTTATCACTATATCAATTTGATATGAAAACTATGATTTACTAATAGTGATAATTTCATACTTTGATTTACTATAGTTAACTAAGTTTTGCTACATTAAACTATCGTTAACTATAATATTTCTTGCTAGTGATACAAATCTTTGCACTTAATTCATCTCTTAGATCTATTGTTTATTTCGTGTACATCTTTAAAAACATCTAAATAACCTTGAGTTATTCAGTGCAGGACTTTAGAAACAAGAATGACAGTTCTCTAATTAAAATAATCACTAAGTGACATTCATCCAAGTTGTAGAAATTTTTTCGATGTATGTTTACAAAAAAGTGTATTGAAGATCACACTGGCGGCTCGCTTTAGGGGGTTACACAGTTTCTTAAGACTTTGAATAAGTGGCCAGATTTGACCGTTAAAATACATTGTCCTTTATTTACTTATTCTCAATGTACATTACATGTATCATTTAAATTTCTACATGAATTCCTTGTTTATTTATCATAACTTCATTTATGTTTCCAGATAAACCTGAAGTTGTAGAAATATTTCTGATGTATAAGTGTAAAAAATTAAAGTGAATATCACACAAGCAGCTCGCTCTAGGGGTTTACACAGTTTCCTAAGACCTTATCTAAGTGACCAGATTTGGCCGTTAAAATATTTTGCTCTTTATTTACCTATTCTTAATATACATTATCATTTAAATTTCTACATGAATTCCTTGTTTATTTATCATAATTTCATTTATGTTTCCAGATAAACCTGAAGTAACCACCAGCACATTAAACCCATACCCGATCACAGAAGGTCGTACAGCTACTTTAGGCTGTTCATTGACTGCTGCTAACCCCAGGGAAAGCATTAACTGGAGCTGGGTCAAGTCAGACCAACCTGATAATGTCCTCAAAACAAGTTCTACTTACTCAATACCCAATATTCAGAGAGGGCAATCGGGGAAGTATATGTGCACGGCTACCAACTCTATAGGGACATCTGAGCCAGTAACGATTGAAATAGATGTTCAATGTAAGTGCCGATGGAAGTTCGTTTCCTCTCTTTATACAATTAATATTTTCTACACTGATTTACACTAGAATACATGTAAAACGTAGCTTTTGATGTCACTTAAGACATAGTTAATGTCATTTGTTGATCGTGTTTTAAAGCTCGTAAAATTCATTTAAATACCAGGACCCGGTTGTATCAACAGTGCATTAAATTTAATGAATTATAAGCCTAATGATTCATTAAATTCTTAACGATACAATAGTTAATAAAGTCATTAAAGTGTGTTTTACAAAACCTTTATTTGAGTCTTATTACTTAATGAATCATTAAATATAGAAGAATCCGTTAAAGATTTATAAACATTAGGGGAATATCCCACAATGCAATGCATTAATACTTCCTGGGGCGTATCCGTAGGCGTTTTCTTTGTTTATAAAATATCTACAATAAGTAAGCTCTAATTAATAAAATAGTTTTTTTTATCAACCGAATAGAAATTGATTTAATTATGACGTGAAAATCAAAAAGGAATTACGTCATTTAACAAAGTCTGCGAGTGTCTTGGAGGATATGGGCCCAACTTTTCTATTTATTTTTTCTTTTAATTACTGACGGAATTCAATTCAAATGCAATAGAAATCAGGGAAAGAAAATTAATTCTAACAGGCACCGGGGATGGGGGGGAGCGCTCTTCCATTTTTTTCTCTTTAAAATCTGGGGGTCGACACATCTTTTTCCTATTTATGTATTCTTATATGCACTCTACCTGCTTTATAATGTAACTCTTTTGTCTCAATTAGCTGTTCATATTCGTGCTTATGACATTTCACTTTGATTTTTTCTCTTCATTTACTCCTATGTTGATCTATTCTTATAACTTCATTCTTAAAATTCAGTCGCACAAACAATGAAACTCAGTCAAGGAATGTACATGTAGATATAATCATAATGATAGGAGGGGGTTCTAGCAAAATTCAACTTATTTCTAACAATACGAATAAAAGAAAGTATCAATATCATTAATAGCGAAATCACGAAGAATGTTCAATACAAAAAATTAAGAAAAGGATAAAATACGGGAGGGTATCACAGCGCAAAATTGAATCACGTTTACGTTTTTGCAAAAAAGATTTCATATATGTATTGTACATGTAATTATGTTCAGAATTCTTTTTTTTTAAATTAATTTATTAGTGTCTTTCCGAAAATTTTCTAGATGTAGACACAGATTAAATTTTAGATAACTTAAAATACTTTTATTCATAAAATAATAGCTTGATGAGACATCATTTACTACAATGTAACTGAATCTTTCAATTATGATCTCTAAGAAGAAGAAAAAATTAAATGTTGGGTTGGTAGGCATGATTAAAAAAAAATAACACTGAAAAAGGCATATACTCGTAATTTCAAAGATATCATATTTAAAGAAGGTTACAGAATCTTTTATTCTACTAAAAGTATACCTAAGTTCTCAATGCAATGAATAATTTATAACATTTTGACTTTAGCAATGAATAAAAGATAAAAATGTTGAAATATCTCTGAAGCGATTTTTTTTATTCGTTGTTACATGTACTTGTGATAGATTGATTGATTGTATATTGTTTAACGTCCCTCTTGAGAATTTTTCACTCATATGGAGACGTCACCGTATGCCGGTGAAGGGCTTCAAATTTAGACCTATACTCGGCACTCAGGGCCATTGAGCAGTGAGGGTTCTTTATCGTGCCTGCGCCCACCGTGACACGGGACCTACGTTTTTAAGGTCATATCCGAAAGACCCGTGACTTTCACTTCTGATGCCGAGCGCTTGGCGAAGGAACAGTCGCTACCTATTTTTACGTCTTAGGTTTGACGCGGCGCCGGGAACGAGAATCGAACCCGGGCCTCCCAATCACGAAGCGAACGCTCTACCACTAGGCTACCGTGAACGGTTACTTGTGATAGAAGTATCAGGCTTATTGCAGTATTTTTCAAAAAAATGAGTAAAAGTTTTTAAAAACATTGATTTACATGTAAGAAAATGTTAACACGCAAAAAATGACAATCTGTGCAAATATTTCGTGATGGTAAGCTGAAAGGTGTGTGTGTGGGAAAGGAGGGGGGGGGGTTCTATTACAGTATATAGAATAAGATCTCTGATATATTATTCATATGCATGATTTTATTGATACCCGTAGACCTTAAAATAGGAGCTGTATTTATTTTTTTACTGTTTACCTTTGTTACAAAAACCTAACCACCTCATAGATGATGACGAAAGAAATTACGTCACTTAGTTAAATACAAATACACACGAAGGTATTTTGGATTCACTGGGATTACAGTTGGGATTTCTATTGTGATTTGATTTAAAAAAGCATCTTTATACCTAGTATAATTTTGTTGACAAGGTAGGTGATGTAATTGTGATTCCGAATGTCTTATTGTCTATAATGAAGGTTCGACAGACCGTCCATTATTTTCTTTTTAAAACGGTATCATTTCCGAATTTCCTCGTCCATAATGTGCAGTGAAAAAGGCTCACAAAAGACACTGATTCTTCTCCTTCTGCCAAGCGGGCAAAACATCATATAGGACGCCATACTTAATGACTACTTAATGAAGCCCCCTTACCTTCATTAAAATTGTGGAATTTAATGAAGGTTTAATGCACCGATTCGTTCATTAAAACATTGATACAACGGAATTTAATGACACATTAAAAATGATCAGTTTAATGAAGCTTTAATCATTCATTGAATGTTGATACAACCGGATCCAGATATCGTTTTTGAAATAGGTCTTTTAATTATTTTACTTATTTCAAAAACGCTTTATTGACTTTAAATTTTCTTTCAACTTTCCTTATTAATCCCCCCACCCGCTTTAAAAGCGGGAGGGTATACAGTAATCGGAATGTCCGTCCGTCTGCCCATCCGTCTGTTACGCTTTGGGGTACCTATGTCATCCGAAACTCCTCTCATACTTCTGAATGAAATTTAATGAGATTTTCACAGAATGTTTATAACATATTGCCATTGTGCATCTTCTTGTTTTCCTTTTTGATCCGAGACATAAATTAAGTTCCCGATAACAAAACATGGACATTGTCATTATTTTCATATGGGAGACGGGGACATAATTTAGTGGGCTCATTACTCAGAGTACATCTAGTTTATGTATAAATATAAAGCTATCATTTGCACCATGTATTTGCATCACCAAAGGTTTTATTATCTTAAGAAAATGCTTTGAGTACAATCAAATTTTAAAAATAAGACAAGAATCTGAAAAATTAATATATGTCATATGAATTTCAACAACCTCATTTAAAGTCTGCTTTTAGTAAATTCTGTCGTAACAACGTCGTTAGGAAATATGTCATTGGGTTGTATCATTGCTGAATTGCTTCATACTAATTGTTAAAGCTGAACACGACTTGTAAATAGGCATACGCCATTTTCGATATCATGTTCTACGATACATCAACACATGGGTATACTCTTCAACTTCGTCACACCTGACTGCTTTATTGTCACGGCTTTCGGCATGGAATGGCGACCCTTGTTCGTGCTCGTGATACCTTGCATTACCTCTGTTTACATTTTATTTCAGGTACATGTATCTGTGTTTGTTTGTATACTGCACTGATTTGTAGAACTATAAATGTAAATTTCTTTGGTACCTTGCTTTCCTGCATTAGACAAAGTATAACGTTATTATTGTTGCAACCGAGTGTTGTATAACATACGTCAGTTCACACCGGTGTCGACTGATTACACTCTACAGTGACAAAGTCCTGTCCTATATATAGGGGTCTGCAGGTATAGCGATTCTCCGAAAAAAAAATGGCGGACACATTCCTTTTACGAATCGTGTTCAGCTTTAAGGATTTACTCTAACAAGGAAATGTTCTGTCTTCCTGGTCAGTCTCAAATGTTTTTACCGTTCAAATATACCCTAACAAAGATACTATAGTTAACTATAGTGATAACTTTGACATTATGGAAACTTTGATTTACTATGGTGAATACCTTGACGCTTTGATTTACTATAGTGATTATTTTAAAAACTTTGATTTACTTTAATAGTGATAACTATGACACTATAGTGATAACTTTTGAAAACTTTGATTCTGTATAGTGTTCATTTTGACAAAATATTAAGTACTTTGATCACTTTGATATACTATAATGATCACTTTATCACTATATCAATTTGAAAACTAATATATATACTACATTGTAATAGTGATGAATTTATACTTTGATTTACTATAGTTAAATGTAAAAAAAAATTGCTGTAGTAAACGATAGTTAACTTTAATATTTTTTGTAAAGGATACAATTTGCGCTTAATTCATCTCTTAGATCTATTGTTTATTTCTTGTACATCTTAAAAACATTTAACAAACCTTGAGTTATTCAGTGTAGGAATTTAAAAACAAGAATGACAGTTCTCTAAATAAAATAATCATTTAGTGACATTCATCCAAGTTGTAGAAATTTTTTCGATGTATGTTTAAAAAAAGTGTATTGAAGATCACACTAGCGGCTCGCTTTAGGGGGTTACACAGTTTCTTAAGACTTTGAATAAGTGGCCAGATTTGACCGTTAAAATGCATTGTCCTTTATTTACTTATTCTCAATGTACATTACATGTATCATTTAAATTTCTACATGAATTCCTTGTTTATTTATCATAACTTCATTTATGTTTCCAGATAAACCTGAAGTAACCACCAGCACACTAAACCCATACCCGATCACAGAAGGTCGTACAGCTACTTTAGGCTGTTCATTGACTGCTGCTAACCCCAGGGAAAGCATTAACTGGAGCTGGGTCAAGTCAGACCAACCTGATAATGTCCTCAAAACAGATTCTACTTACTCAATACCCAATATTCAGAGACGGCAATCGGGGAAGTATATGTGCACGGCTACCAACTCTATAGGGACATCTGAGCCAGTAACGATTGAAATAGATGTTCACTGTAAGTAATGATGGAACTTCGTTTCCTCTATTGACATCATTAAACTTCTTCCTTTGATTGATATACACAACCACATTCCCACACTTTCATAACTTTCAACTTCATCAGTATTACTTAAGAAAATTGATAATTTTGTTGCATATTAATGAAAAATATTAAATCTTTAATCCAGAAAATTTAGAATAGATATGTTCGAAATCAAACTCAATCCTTGTAATGTCAGATCATTCTCAATGTTGTGTACAGAGTTCAACAAAGTGAATACATCCCTGAAACGTACACATTTTTTTAAACAGGGAACTAGCTCTGTTATTGTTAATGATTACGTTTCACCGATTTTGTTCAATTATTCAACTCTGCACACACCACTGGTTACGGATAAGCAAACCTGAGGTGTTGGTTTTCTTCTGGCCATATCTGCTATGAATTTTCTGGATTAAGGATTTAATGTTTTTCATTAATACACAACAATATTGCTCCTTTTGTAGGTTTGAAGGATAAAAATAAATTTGCAAAGGTGTGATAATGTGTCAATCAAAAACCTCTGGAAATTTGAGGTTTCAATAACCTCAAGAAAAAAGATCTTTTTAAAATTATATTTTCGAATGAAATGCCATATCAACATTAAAGTTTTGAAATTATACTGAAAACTTGAGCACCTTTAGTCATAAAATATATTTTTTGTAATTTTTTGTCTTGAGTAACACAACTAATCATATGAATATCCATTGCCGAATGTATAATATGCAAAGACCCTTTCATTTTTTTATTTTAAGATCTGGCAGGTCTTTGTATTTTGAAACATTTCAAAAGTAAGGCAGTGAAATTAAAATGTTAAAAAGCGATTTTCTTTGGTTTTATCTATGTTATCAGAAAGGATAATGTTTGAGAAAAAATAAAAACATTAAATGAGAGTGCTTTAATGTCATTAATTTTTAGGTCACCTCAGGTGACCTATTGCTATCTGTTTTCGTCCGTCGTCGTGCGTCGTTCGTCGTGCGTTAACATCTTAACATTTTCAGCTTCTTCTCTGCAACCACTCAACCAATTTTCACCAAATTTTACACAAAGCATCTATGGGTGAAGGGAAACAAAAATTGTGAATTTCTTGGTCCCTGCCCCCCTGGGGCCTGATGGGTGGGGCAAAAACCACTAAAATTATTGCAATATCTAAAAATATTCTTCTTTACTCCTGTACATCAAGCAGTCAAACTGTTAGCATGAATGTAATGACCGTTGATTCCTCTACTAAAATTGTGAAATTCATGGCCCCAGAATCAGGGGTTCTAGTGCAAGGGAGGGGCTCTATATTGATTATATAGTGAAAATGCATTATTTCATTAAAAATCTTCATCTCTGCTCCTGGGTACTCACCGAATAAACTAAGTATATAGTTATGATGAGCAATAATGCTTCTTCCAAAATTGTGAATTTTATGGCCCCAGGCTCTGGGGTTCTGATGTCAAGGCGGGACTCTATTGATTATATAGAGAAAATGCAGAAATTATTTGAAAATTTTCTTCTCTGCTGCTGGGTATTCAACGAATTAAATAAGTAAATAGTTATGATGTGCAAGAATGTTTCTTCCAAAATTGTGAATTTTATGACCCCAGGGTCAGGGGTTCTGGTGTTATATATGGCGGAGCTCTATTGATTATATAGAGAAAATGCAGAAATAGTTTGAACATCTTTTTCTCTGCTACTGGGTATTCAGCGAATTAACTAAGTATATAGTTATGATGAGAAAGAATGCTTCTTTCAAAATTGTGATTTTTATGGCCCCAGGGTCAGGGGTTCTGGTGTTACGGTGGGGCTCTATTGATTATATAGTGAAAATACATTAATTCTTTGAAAATCTTGTTCGCTGCTCCTGAGTATTAAATAAACTTACTAAGTACATAGTCATGATGAAGAAGAATGCCTCTGTGAATTTTATGACCCCAGGGTCAGGGGTTCTGTTGTTAGGGCAGGGCTCTATTGATTATATAGAGAAATGCAGAAATTATTTTAAAATCTTCTTCTCTTCTCCTGGGTATTAAGCAGATGAACTACCTATATAGTTATGATGAGCAAGGGCCATTCTTCCTGAATTGTGAATTTCAACGCCCCTGGGTCAGGGGTACCATATAGGGGGATGGCTCTGTTTATATACTGAAAAGAATTAAGTAATTGAATTCTTCTCCTTTGTATAAATCAAATACTTTTTGATAAGCAAGGGTGCCTTCTCCGAAATTGTGAAATGTGTGGAACAAGGTTCATGGGTTTATCTGTGGTAGTGGCACTATACTGATTATTGCTGAATGTTACTGATTAGTCGAAATGGATTTTTTTTTTTGGTTCCCCTACTCTGTCTTTGGGTATTAAGTAACTAAACTAAACAGACTAAGTGTATAGTTACGATTGGCAATGGTGCCTATTTCAAAATTGTGAATGCCATGATGTTTATTTTAAAACATGAACCAAATTCAATCGTTGCAAAGTTGTTGCATGATACTCAGGTGACCTATAAGGCCAATGGGCCTCTTGTTTAAAGATTGTTTTTCTTTCTTAATACACATGTAAGTTAGATAAATGATATTTTATTAAGTTGCGGATAAGATTTACCCAAAATAACCTACAGTTTGAATATAAAGGAATTAAATTGTCTCTAGTTTGTAGATTTCATTATGTCTTAAACTTAAATAAGTATCATACATTTTAATGAATCATGTTTTATGATTTAAAATTCAAAGCTTATAATGTGCGTTTTTAGATATTCGAGTAAACCTTTCCATAAACTCATAACAACACCTTAACAATATCTCCTTGCTCATCAGTAAGGATCAATTCAATACTGTAGATTGGCAAATAATCACGATGATTTTAATTTCGCTATGTTGGCGATTATCTTTTTTCCGCGAAATTAAACCCATCGTGAATGCTATTATTAGTTTTACAAACTTTTAAATGCTTTTACAAAAATTTGACTTAATTTTTTTCAGCGTGAATTTAATACCATCGCAATTAAAACTTTTTGAAAGATCGTTAAATTTTAACACCGTGGAATTAAAACGATTTACAGTATTTATATCTTTTATTCATGTTTTCAGATAAACCTGAGGTATGTTCTACATTAACTACTCAAGGCTCATACAAGATTATAGAAGGTCAGACAGCGACTTTTATTTGCCAGTTGATAGCTGCCAACCCAAACACAGGCGTCACATGGAGATGGTTCAAAGCAGATCTGCCTAGTAATATCCTCTATAACGGACCTACTTTCACTCTGCAAAATATTCAAAGAGAACAGTCAGGGACTTACTGGTGTACAGCTTCTAACATCATTGGTATATCTGATCCAGTTAAAATACATGTAGATGTGCAAGGTGAGTTTTGAAGTCCTTTTGGACACCAACATTTTAGAAAAGAAAACAAATACATAGATAGCGACAACATTTTCGTAGAAACAGTTCTTTAGTTATCTGTTTGCGTATAAAATGGTATAGTGCATTTTCCCCGTTCATATTTGACGTTTTGATTGCATTTAACGTTTTACATGTATACATGTACGAGGTAAGAAATTAAAATAATTCCTTTACAATTCAAGCACAATTAAAAAATTCGTCTTGGGGACAAAAAATAGACAAGGAGACATGTGTGTTACATGTATATCTGTAGTACATGTATAATCAGAAAGAGTGTTCTTTCTAACTCTAACAAGGCAATTTAGTTACTTCATGACATATACATTTCAATACATTTACAAAGACGTTAATGCTTATCTAACAACCAAGCTCTATGATGAACGTGATGACCTAATTTTTTTTTCTATCGTCAATTTCCTTTACTTATGCAACAATATAACTTCATCGCCTGCATACGGGGTTTAGATATAGATCTCAGTTAATTCGATACGCAAGAGCATGCTCAACGTTTGAACAATTTCTAATACGAGGTAAATAACTAACAAACAAGTTGATGAATCAAGAATATCAGAAGTCTCGTTCTCAGTCATCATTTCGTAATTTTTGAGGTCCGTGTTTGCTCTGCTTCTGTTATGTATTTAAGGACTTTTGATTTTGAATACTGTGCGTTATCTCCATATGTTTCGTAATATGGTCAATACTATGACCTTGTCAGAAAATACAATTTATCATTGAGTCAAATGCTGTCTGACATTTTTCCATACTTATTGCTAGTCCATTATTTATACTCTGAATTGACGACATATTTTCCTATTATTTCGCGATCATGACAAGGACGCAGTACAGTTAAGGTATTAATGGAAATATCGGCGATTTTTTAAGGTAAAAAATACATACCTTTTAAGGATGGGCGATTCTTTTTAGGACCTCTTTGGTATAAAAAAATAAAATGTGGATCAAATCTTCATCTTGAGGACATTTAGATTTTTAAAGACTTGTCATGTGATGTCGAAGTCACACGATTGTAGCAATTACACTTGCAGTTTAGAGGTCATCTATAAATTCCAATTTGCAAGGTCATAACCAAAATAAAAATCTAAGGTTAATTCATAATTCTTTTCAACACTATATGTAGTTTGTGAAAAGTGCTGCGAACCTATGTAGATTCCCTTATTCAATTGCTTTAATTTAATTTGTTGAACGACAGGTTAAATATTTTGCTGGTCAACTACATTAAATATAGCAATAATTAATTTATTTGCAAGATTTCATGAGGTTAGCAGCACTTTTCAAATATCATAATGCTTCTTGAGTTTATGTATAAGAATTTAGCGAGGTACATTGAAGGTATGCCCATGCAATAATTTAAAATCGATTTATTATGGCCCTATTTACTCTTTCAATAAATCTACATACAAACACACGAAAGTATCAATTGTCTGGAGAATATATGGACACTATAAGAATAAAATAACCTCTCACTGTGTGCAAATTGTTCATTTTTGCGAGATGATGTCACATTGACGAGTGCATTTCGATCAATGAATCGTTTAAATATTGTTGTGGTAAGTGTTTAAGTGGTCTAGAGCTATCCAGCAGTTTGAAATAGCAAATAATTTCATTTTGTGGTATTTTGAACACCTTATATCATGTGTGACGTCATAGTAAACATTTTCCGTATAAATTAGGCCCCGTCTCCTTACTGTAACCTTAACTGCAGCGCACAGCGGGTGTGACCGGTCGGCAGGGGATGCTGCCTCCTCCATGGCACCGTCTCAAATTTTGATCTCAAAAGTGACCTGGCTAAGTGCTGATCCCACCTCTCATGTTTTCTGAGGTCGATCCGTGTTTGCTCTGCTGTTATTTTTTGTATTGTTTATGGCCTTTTGATTTTGTATACTGTTCGTTATCTACATATGTTTCATTTAGTGACTGTTCGCTTCCTTTTTTCAATATTTAAATTTTTTTATCAAGCCATTTCAGGGTTTATTATGTTTTTTAGGTCTAAAAACTTAAATATATTTTCAGTAGCTTTTTTTCTGCATGTATACATTGTAGCAAAGAGATAACCAATTCAAAATTTGTGACACTGTTGGATGTTTGAGTCCCCATTGGAGGATTTTCAATATTTTTAAAGTCTAAAATGGCTTTTGACGACATGTATGGTTGTTTTGCATTTTTAAAAGATCTTTAATCAGTGTTTCTGTATAAACCTTTCATAATCTTTTTTGAAAGACTTTCGAACATAAACTTATACGAAAGCTGCATTCAATAAATAAGGATGCATAAAACATATTGATATTACGAACAGTATTCAATATTGAAGTCAATAAAACAATACAAAATAGGAGCAGAGCAAACACGGACCTCCGGAACATCAGAGGTAGGATCAGGTGCAATGGAGGAGTGAGCATCCCCTGCTGACCTGTCACATCCGCTCTGTGCTCCATTTCATGATCGGGAGATAATGGAAAAATCCGTCGCCAATTCAATGTATAAATTATGGACTAAGAATTAGTATGAAAAACGTCAGTCAGCATTTGACTTAATGATAAATTGTATTTGCTGACAAGGTCATTGTATCGACTATAGAACGTACGAGGTGATGACGTTAAACAAAATTAATGGGGTAATCAAGCATACTCCACTGAAGAAAAGTTAATCTGAAAAGCGCTAGCTGCCCTAGCATTAGGAAAAGTGTCTAGCTATTATTTGTTTTTGTCGTTGTAAACATTGTAAAGTTTCCATTATTACAAATATATTACATAATGTCTTTTTCGTCAGATATTCCTGCAATTACTATTCAAGGAGACTTGGAAGTTGTATGTGGAGAAACAACATGTATTAAAGCGGAGATACAACAAGCGCACAACTGGTCAACGACTTGGTACAGAGTGACCGGAGGCACTTTAAAGCAGATTGATTCAGATACAAATAAATATGCCAAAACCACCAATAGGCAATTAGTAATACAGAGAGTATCGAAAGATGACCAGGGCGAATACCAAGCCATTATAACAGGAAAACCATATGGACAGTATTTGAAGGTTCCAAGCGAAGTCTTTACATTAAAGATACTAGGAGGTATTGTTTTCTCGACATCGATATATACAAAAAATGTTAGTTTATGTAATTAAGTAAAATTATTGGTCATTTTCTTTACTTGTTTAAGTTAGTTCTAATTTACTTAAATAATGAATTGATAAAAAGAACTTATGATTATATTGAAATTTCTAAATTGCTGTGCCACTTTATTTCAATTTTCTAAAAAAGGGAATAACAGTCGAAGTAACCGTTGAATGATGTATATTTTTATCTGGTGTGCAATAATCACGTTGCTTGACAGACATCCATTTTTAATGTCAAAACTCTTCAAATCACAGAGCCACCAATTCTTCAAAAGTTGGAAGCTTCACTGGAAAAAGAGGGAATAAGCTTTCATTATGAGTATGAGGTTTTACAAGAATCCCCGAAGGCTAACAGCATTACTTGGACAAGAAATGGCGAAAATCTCATCATAGATCATAATAGGTATATCGGTGGAGATATAAAAAACAATTCTCTGACAATAAAATTCCCCACAATGCAGGATATTGGAGAATACACGTGTACTATCAGTAACGCAGTTGGTGCTGTATCAAAGTCGCTTATTATAGGTTAGTCACGTATATATATATTTGAAATATGAAATTTTGACTTTGACCATGTAAGAAAGTTCAGTGACATGTAAATTTAAACATTATAATTAAAAAGAAATTTAGAGAACTTTTACTCTCGAAGTCTACAATTAATTTATTTTTTAACATGTAAATTATTACTTAAGACTGAGTTATTGATGCTTTACAAAAAGAGCTGCAAAAATTAATTTACTTGCACTTAATCACCATTTTCTTACATTTTGAGAGCATTTTCGGCCTTGTTTATCTTTGAATTCAATTCATATGGAGAAGCCTGGCATTTCTCCCTTAGATGATACATGTAATATTTTGTTAAGGATTGGAATTTTACAAGTATTTACCTATGTAAGAATTATAATTATGTTTGTATGTAATTATTCTCAGGATTATTCTTACATGTAATAATAGTAATTCTGAAGTATTTTGTTTTTCATCGCACCAATGTCTTTCCCAGAGCACTTTACAATACATTGAGCGTGTGCGCCTATTTCAGTAAATAGTGTCTCAAACACATGCAAAAAAAGAAAAAAAAACTTATTAAAATGATCCTAGTCATTTATCAAAGTACAGCGTAATATTTTCAGAAAAAGTTGGTTGGTGTTTGCTTCAAAACTTTTCTTTTCATAATGAAGACCTAACTACATGTATGTAAAAATCATAAAGACCTGAATATTTTGTGTTTTTCTAAGGCAATGACCATTTTGGCCAAACCTCTTAATAGAACTAAACTCATATTCATGTCATAAAAAATAAAACAATTATCAATTTCGTGCATCTGGTTACCTACAGAACCAGAAATAAAGAATAAGTTTTACTGATAAATTTAGGCATGTTGTATCGTTTTAAAATGAGAAAAAGAAAAATTGTAAAAATCCGAAAATCCTATTCCTTGAGTAGTGTTGGGTACTCACTTGCGTTTACATTTTCAACTTGAATGAAGGGTGGCGTTTAGGTAAAGAAATTTTGCTTTTCGTAAGCCTGTTAGTCGCCTTTGAGAAATACCCGGTAAATTAACGAAGATTAAGATGAAAGGTCTAATTTGAATTTGTTTGCGAATAGTCAATCGACCTTTCAATGTACATTTTCCAATAAAATATGACAAACTTAGTCCCATCTTTAAATCGATAGGTTCTTGAAGAACGTTGGGTTCTTGTCCATTTATATTAATTATTGGTAGATGGGTTATAGTTAATTATAATCATACAAATTCTACTTCATAAATATAAAATAGCCAGAAAGAAAGTTTTTTTTTCAAATATCTACTAATTTCGGGTAAGACAATACACTCGAACAATTTAAGCCTTAAGTTTTATTAAGTTTGATTTAAGTTTCTTCCAGTACTTTCAGGCTTTTGAATATTATAAACGGGCATGAAATATTTTTTTTTCTAAAGACCTCTTGCACTTTCAGTTTATTAAGTGTCATTAATATTCATGAAAGTTTTCTTTTATTTTTAGATGAGGACCTTGTAATTGGAAGGTACTACTTATCCTATGAATCGAGTTTTATATTGTACACTGATTACACCTTTTATTTTTCAACCCAACTAAAACTAGTGCTAATTGTAACGGGGACCGTTACAGATGTTCCCCAAACACTCCCCAACTCCCTTTTGGTGCCATATTCCCTGTAAGCTTCATTAAATAAGACAAACGCTATGCATTTGATAATTTAACAACGTTTACCCAAAAGTGTACCAAGTTTTTTCAAATTTTAGCGTTGCACTCGCGCACATGTGAATGCATGTGCGTAATGACCATGTCAACTTGTCTACACAATCTATATAATTTAATATACTTAATATTAAAGTATTTAATTCAAAAGTATTAAAAAATACGCTCATTCAAGAGTATTTTTGATATTACTCATTTCACGTGCACGCACGTGCATACACAAGCATGGTGACCATACCTTCTTGTTGAAGTCCATTACATCTATCTATGTTCTAAATCCCATCCTGTTTGGTTGAAAACGAAGGGAGTTATAGCTGTTTAAAGTTAAAGCCAATCAAATTTTAGCGTTGCACTTGTGTACATGTGAATGCATGTGCGTAATGACCATATCAACTTGTCTACACAATCTATATAATATAATATACTTAATATTAAAGTATTTAACCCAAAAGTATTAAAAAAATACGCTCATTCAAGAGTATTTTTGATATTACTCATTTCACGTGCACGCACGTGCATACACGAGTATGGTGACCATACCGTCTTTTAGAAGTCCATTACATCTATCTATGTTCTAAATCCCATCCTGTTTGGTTGAAAACGAAGGGAGTTATAGCTGTTTAAAGTTAAAGCCAATCAGATTGAAGCACACGTACACACACGTGTATGCATGTTCAAGGTAACCATACCTTCTTGTAGGAGTCCATTATATCTATCTTTGATCCAAATCCCATTCTGTCTGGTTGATAACCAATGGAGTTACACAATTGTATAGCTATTTAAAATTTGAGCCAATCAGGTTGCAGCGCACGTGCATGCACGTGTTTTCATGAAAATTCCTATATATCATATTGTAGAATATCCTAATGTATGGCAAAGTTCAAAATTTCAAAGGATTTTGTCAAAAAACAAGAAAGATATTAAGACTTTAATTTAAGCCAATCAGAGCGAAGCGCACGTGCATGCGCGTGAGATCTTGCTATTTTGACCATGTCATATTGTCTATGCTACTAATATATCCTAATATTATGAGTTTCAAAGCATTTCATCAAAAATGTAAAAAGTAACGCTTATATTCATTATATAGATCATTTCTCGTGTTGCACGTGCGCGCTCTTGCAAGCACGTGCGCGCAAAATGACCTTCGTTCCGCAAATCTACATAACATGTCTACTGACCCTAAAAACATTTCATCTTAGTCGGATGTGTAGTTAACGAGATCATTCGCGGACAAAAAAGTGCCCAGGAAGAAGAAAAATAATAATAATAAGAAACAGAGTAAAAACAATATGTTCCCCAACTTCGTTTGGGGAACATAATAATATTTACATTAAGAGATAAATAATTCTCGTATTAAATATATTTTAACTTATTAAACAAATCATGAACAGCCATGTCAATTGCGCAAAGTTTAACTATAAAAATGAAATAAGGTCTGAGTTAATTTCTTCATAGATGGGCAAGCAACTTGAAAATGGCTAATGTCGGAAAATGGAACAACTTGGTCGGTTCACCACCAACTTCAGATTTAGAGAGAATTAAGGAAGTTTTAAATAACAGTGATCTTCCTCAGGAAATAACAGAAAAACTCATGGAGAACTCCACGGAACGTAATTGGCCAACTGGACTTCATACCCGTCAAAAAAGGGAAGAAAATTCAAAAATGTTTGAGCGATTCAAAACAAGAAAAATAAAAGGTATTATGTAAGTCAAGAACGATAACCGTCATTTGCTATAAATATTCAAAATAAACAAAGTGCTATTGCTTCTGACCAATCAAATATATAACGTCATGTAGACAAACAAATATGAAGAAATGACAAAAACAGGTAGTTTCAAACATTTAGTTAAAAGGATTTTTGGAAAAAAAATCATTTGTAAACTTTATGCATATTTAGGACTAAAAAAAGTATAATTATAAACAATTCTACTATGAACAAAAAAACTTAAACGGCATTGAATAAAGTTTGGGTCGGATTGATACCTTTCACTACGATATAGCAATCCCAAACGGCATGGGTATTTCTGATATACCGTGGTTTATATGTCTTTATTGTTTTCTAAAATTGCATTTCAAATCAATCTAGCTTTTGGAATGCGTGGTAAAGATTTTATCCATTTAAAATAGAAATGTATTATTATTCATCGTTGAATTTCAGGCAAGCAGGCCGTGGTTATTTTGTTCTTTGAAAATAAGCATATGCCAGAAGATCTGATAAAGAAACCAGGAATCGTCATCACATTTTGTGGAGGAGTGAAATAAATGGTACATTACATGATTGAAGAAAGCTCACAGTTTATTCTAGATATATTACATCACAACTTATAATGCAGATGTCAACTATTCGGAATTTGAAGTCATAAATATTTTTTTCTGTGAATATTTTTTTTTCTTCTGATTTTATTTTTCAAGTTTATGATTAATAAAATTTCTTTTCTTTTATTCCCAAGTGATGGGAATCTTACTTCAGACTTGTACATGTAAACAAAATGAAAATACTGCATAATATTAAAATTTAAGTAAAAAATATTACATAGAAAAATCCACTTGCATGAGTCACTTTTCCAAATTCCCAAAGATCCGAAACACAGAAGAACGTTTGAACGTCTAAAATTCAGAATAAAGCTTTCAATTTCCTGCGTATATATTAAAAATAATAAAAATAAAAACCATCACAAATACAGTACGAGGGCTGTTCGGAAATTATTGAGACATTTACTTTTACTCCGTAAAGGGCGGAGATAAATTCCTGAAAATTCGTCAACATTTGATAAAGAACGTTTAAAACAATTATACAATTTTTTTATTCATAGGATAATTAGATAAGTTCCGGTGAAATTATGAACATGCGTATGTCTATCGACTTGGAGCAGCATCGCAACGTCAATTCAACGTCACATCATATCAGCCGGAGATATTTTCGCATGCGAATCGATCGGAAAGCGTTTCCTCTTCTCTTTTTGTTATCATATATAACATTACAAAAATCAACCTGTCTCTTTTTAAAACTATTTTTTTTAAATATATGTGCTTTTGGTACACATTTGTCATACCGGGTATGTTTAAGATGCCTTAGCATCATGTAGTGCCGATTTATGCAACGAAGGTCAACGTTATTAATTCCACTATGACTTATGGTCGTCCTGAGCATTTGATTTCACTCTCAGACTGGTTGAATTATTAATCAGTAAAAAAAATTATATAACAATGAAATAACAAACCCTTAGACGTGTTTTTCTCGTTGTTATAATTGTTTAAGCCAGTTGGTCATTCTGGAAAAAAGTTCTACATAGCGCTCCATAAAATGTTAGGTACATGTATGCTCGCTGCTCCGCCTTGACGTCAAAATCCATTTTGTCGTCGGTATCATATTTCTGTACCGCGCCAATTTTCTTTATGATCTCGGTACATGTATTTCTGATCAAAATTCTAACATACTTGCAAAACATGAAGTCAAAATCAAATTGAAAAATGAAACACATAAATTGAAATATTTTTGCTTTTATTATCGGTCCACCGGGGATTTCAACGTTGGTGTTACATGTACAAATTTTCAATATCTGATTTCGTGACTGCGCCGGGTACCGTCTCCCATTGACACATTTATATACCACTGAAGAGAAGAAATTTAATATTTGTAAATTATTCCTTGCTTTAATTTATGAATTCTTAATGTTTGTCAAACGTATATGCAAATTTTCACCGAAAGACGTTTATTAGAAAGAAAAAATACACAATGTCTCATAATTTTCGAGCAGCCCTCGTAAATAGTGCATGCTAATTATTACTATTTTTTTTTAATTTTAGACAAGGTTGTAGATTTCAACTTTAATTTACTCCATGCATTTATGTTTCCATTAATATAGCTCACCGCTTTTGCCATGGTATTATTCGCTTAGTGATGTTTATTTGTTTATTTTTCGTTTATGCAGTATGAATCCCTTACTTGATTTTCACTGTAAAAACTCGCATGACTTTTTAAAAAGCTATTTAAAGAGACTGGTCATATTACAGCTATAGGTTGTTCATAAAGTTTGTGGACTTCAGTCACATTTTTTTTATTTAACGTCATACATGTATGTTATCTAAATTTAGCAAACATATTTTAACAATAAATGCAAATGATTTTTATTAAATATTTGGAAATTATCATGATTTATTTCAAACGTATCCGGAGTAAAAAAAAAAGCTGCAAAACCTTGATAGCGGAGCAGGTAAAATTTAATGATTCACAAACAATTACTAAAACAACAAAAAACATAATGCCTCTCCTCAAAGTCTCTGAAAAGTGAAAAAGTTACATTAATTCATATTCCAAGTTATGCTTCATTGAAAGAAATCGTTTTGAAAAAATAAGTAGTACTAATTGAAAACGACAAAAATGATGACGGTGATGAACGCAACGGATCAGCAGATAACGAAGTAATTTGGTGTTGTACTCGGTAAAAGCCTAAATAAACTCTACAAATGTGAAAGGAATCGAAAAATACATCACAAGTAAATCATATATGTGTTCTATGGATGAAGGGGAGAAATTGTGAATTCGATGCCCCCCTCCCCCTTTGACCTGAGGGATGGGGTCAAAACAACTAAAATTAATGCAATCTTTAAAAATCTTCTTTACTCCTGAACATCAAGAAGTCAAAATGTTGGCATGATTGTTATCAGTATTGAGTTCTCTATCAAAAATGTGAAATTCGTTGCCTCAGGGTCAGAGGTTTTAGTGTAAGGGCGGGGCTAAATAGATTATACATGTAAAGTAAAATATATTATTTCTTTGAAAATTTGAAAATCATATCTGCTGCAGGGTATGATAATTACTTAACCAAGTAGATGGTTAATGTTAATCAAGATTGACTCTTTCAAAATTTTAAATTTTATGGCCCAAGGGTCAGGTGGTCTAGCGTTAGGCTGGGGCTCTATTGATTGTACATGTATAGTGAAAATGCAGAAATTCTTTGAAAAATTTCCTCTCTGCTCCTGGGAGTTAATTACTGTAGATCATTTGATCTGTAAATTTTTGCGACACCTTATTTTCGCGAGATTGTCATTGAATCTTTGTAAGCGAGACATAATTATCACGAATATTTGTTATTCCTCTATATAATCGTAGGGAATACTTTTATACACGAGAAATAAATTTTCGCGAAAGCATTGCCTCGCGTAATTACGCGGAAATAAAGTTCTCGCGAATAAAAAATGATTTACAGTAAACCAATGAACAATATCTGTACATAATTTTGATGAGGAGATATGTTTCTTCAAAATTTGTGAATTTCAGGACCCCTTGATCAGGGATGTAATGATCACATTCTGTAGATACTGAGAATTCACTTCAAGAATTTTTTGAAAATCTTTTCCTCTGCTCCTGGGTGTTACAAACAAAATATGGATGCCTGGATAGGTATATACTTTTTGGCCTAATTTCATTGAAAATGATGTAAATAATAAATTTCTAGAATATAAAGAAATTGTAAACGTTCTATGATGTTCGAAATTCTGCCTTTTTGAAACCATCCTTATTAATCTATACAAATATTTTCCACTTCAAATCCTTATTTTGAAAAATATGAATGAAAGATTAAAATCAACGTGGTAAATCTTATTCATTTTACTCTTACTAACATGACTCAAGTTAATATTTTCAAATTCTTTGACAAACATTTGTTTGTATCATCTGTCCTGAATGATCTAAATACATATTTATGATGGAGAAAGGTGCCTCTGCCAAAATGGTTAATTCATGACCCCTGTGCCAGGGGGTGTTGTTTTACATAGTCTGAAACAAATTAATGCATAGTACTTTGCTCCCTGGAATAAATCAACCATTTGTTATGAAATAATATTTAAGATAAAATTTCCAGAATTTTGAAATATGTGGATCGAAATTCAAGGTCGAAAGGAATTAATCGTAACATTAAGATAAGTTTTAATAATTTTGTAGATATTTTTATGGATTTTCATAAAACGTTACTTATTTGGGAAATGAAAAAGAGATAACTCAAAAATGTTGGCAAACATGTGTTTTTCACCATAGAAATCAATGGAAAACAGGAAAAATATTTTAACCTCCGACCCGTGAATTAAAAATTCCTTTTTTACAGATAATATGGACTGTTATTTAACAAATTCATACCAAACTTTTTTGTGTTTCACGGGGAGGGTACATATGTTTATATATAAAACGACAAACTATTTATAGTCCAGGAATATCACCAGTAAGTGAAGTGTTAGTTATCAAAATGTCATAGGTTTTACAGTTTCACATCTACTATTGTAATGACAAGGCCTTCCTCTAAGTACCTTTAATGCGAAGCTTTGACCTTGACTTTTAAGATTTATCCACACTTTGAAAAGCATAAATTTATCCATAACTTTTTCATAGTTGGTCCTTAAGCTTTCGTATTTTACAGATAGAACTGTCCAAAAGCGACAAAATACCCCCGCTGGGCTTTTCAGAGTTGCCAAATCATGAATATTTCAGAGTTTGAAAAGAACTTTATTCGGTAATAGCCAATATATGTCCCCCAAATCAGACTTTGTCTTTCCTTCTGCCTGATCCTTGTCCCCAGGATTTGGCCATCTGTAGTTTAAAGATTTCTGGTGATCAACTCTGACTCTGCAATCCAATAGCTATGTGACCTTCTTGTCCACAACTGTAGCATATAACTTTATCAGATCTCTGATCTGGTTGCTGATTCGTTACTCTGAGCTCAGGCATCCTAGGAGTAAAGCCTCGACTAGGATACTGTCCTCTCCTTCCTCTTTGAAAAATCTGTCTGCTTCTGTTGCTATAAGGACTGTAGTTGGGTGGTCTGTAATATGGCTGCTTTTGCATAGTCTTCAGCTGGTTAATCTGAGCTTGCAAAGCTGCATATTTGTCGTCGTCGATTGAAGTTTTGTCTGAGGAAATCCCTACGTTTACATGTACTATGGCTGGCTTGACTTTTGTTGATTTAGTCTGTCTCGGATGTTCTGTCTCGATCTTTCTCACTTCCACTCGTAATTTGTCGAGGTCCTTAATAGAGTGAAATAAATATCCACAAATATCCTTTAAGTCTTGCCGCAGAACTTTGTAGAACATTGCAACATTTCGTTTGCCGAATAGTTCTGGACCTTCCCCAACTTCATGGCAGTGTTAAGAATTTCCTCTAACCTGCAGCTCAAAGCTGAACAAGTCTCATCTTCACGCTGTTTAGCACTGTAGAACTCCGCTAAAATGTCCTTTTTTCCAAAACATTTCCGTAAATGCTGTCTAACTTGGAAAGAATTTCATCTACAGTTGCACCAACTCCTAATCTCATCACAACTTTAGCTGCCTCTCCTTTCACAGATCTTCTAATGGCCTGTAATAAGGATTCTTCTGAATGAGCTTCCTTTATAAGGCAGGTAACTTCATACTTCCACAGGTCATAGGAAGTTTCACCTTTCCGTTACATGAGAACATGGATATCCGTAAAGGAGATTTCAGATAAACATCTTTAGAAGTTGATGATGGTGCAGCAACTGGTCCTTTAGATTTAGTCTCCGCCATCGAGTGACTGGCTGTCTAGGCTATAAAACTCTCTGGGTTGATGTTCATCTTCTGTAATGCCATCCAGAAATGTTTCATGTATTCCTCTAACATGATATTTGCTGCTGCCTCTGCCTTGTATCCTTTAGGTTCTGTTTTAACTTCAGTCTTACTTGCTGACGTATGTTTGGGCTTCGCGTCCAACGGTTTTTCTGTGTTTGTTTCAAATTATGATCAATCAAAATAAGGTAATAAACAATGCAATTTTCAGGAGGGTAGTTCTAAATGAACTATATAAAGAACACTGGACAATTTTAATGTTATTAATTTAAAGGAGGGAGTTCAAAACTGAACCTTCAACTACTGAGAAAAAAAAATTAAGCAATGTATTTAAACAGGAGGGTAGCTCAATGCGCGAGCTAGCAACAAGGGTTTTGGTTGTATGTACTTAACAAAAGTGAAAGTAGAATTGCACTTCCGGTATGAAGTTGCACTTTTGGTATTGAAGATAAAGTATAAATGCAACATAATCACAATTCAATACTTCTTGTCAATGTGGAACCCAATGTGTAACAAGTACACTCAATCTACATATTTACGAATGCTGAATATCAATAATAATTATCTGAAAATGATGTGCTATCTATTATAATATTCTGCTGAAATATAAACAATTGTATGACACTTTGTATCGAACTGTAATGTCAAAATATCAGCTGGTGAAAATTTCAAAGTACAAGAACTGAAAATAAACTGCGTTAATGATTCAAAATTCACCTGAAAAAGAATAAGGGTATCAGACTAACTATACTTTACCTGGTTTTCAAAGTTGACAAGAAATAAACAACTAATACTGAAGATATAATACAAATCAAATCAAATTGAAACTTTTTGTTTACAAAATCACGTTTTCTAAAGTCGTTTCCGGTTTAAACGGATTTAGCGGATATCGAGCTCGATCGAAATTACGCATTCGGTAGAATAGGCGGTGCTATAGAAAATTAGCCGAATCCGATGATAAATAAATCGGTACTGCAAGATAAATTCCACCGTCGCCTTCCTGAGACGCAACTTACACCAGTGTCCATCAGAAACAAAGGCCCTATGTTATCAGACCTTAGTGAGGCCCATCTTGGAATATGGGAGTACCATCTGGGATCCCTTCACCAGTGACAGTATTGGCAAACTGGAGATGGTCCAAAGACGAGCTGCCCGCATGGTAACATCCAACTAGTAGCTAAACGGACATGCTAAAACAACTGAGATGGACATCTCTTCAGGAACGACGTGGTCAAGCTAAAACTGTTATGATGTACCGCATAGTGTACCAGCTTATCGACATCCCACCACTCCTCCTGTATCCAGCCACTACAACCAGGGGAAACAGCATGATGTTCCTGATTCCTTACGCCAGAACCTTAGTATACCAAAAATCATTCTTTCCCGATGGTATTCGTGTGTGGAACTCTCTTCCAGCTTCCCTAGTTACTTCCACCTCCCTAGATAGCTTCAAATCGAAGCTATCTAGCCACATCACCAGACCGTAAATACAACCAATCTATTTTTAACTGCACTGTTAATATATTTATTTTAAATTCACCTTGTTTTCCTTGCACCACCACGCGCCAGTACGAAAGATCAGTATCTCTGATTAGTACTTTATTGGAAGAAGAAGAAGAAGAAATTTGGAGACAATGAAAGACAGAATATTACACTACTATTTTAAAAATATAAACTGAATATAAATCAACTTTTCACTGTATCAACAGCCACTGTACGCTAGATCAGACGACAGACTCAAAATGAATAAGACTACACTTCAAAATACCAAACTTGGACACTAAATAAACTACTTGACCAACTACTACTAATAACTTACCTGTCAAAGTGTCAAGATGTCTTTGTCAAGAGGGATATATATTATTTTCTACCTTGTTGTAAGTTTTGATTTAGTGTAATCAAGGGTACCTGGGTACTGGGATGGTGTTCAATGTGCTATACCTCACTTTAACCCATACGTCTTCCTAATTCTCCGATACTGCAGTTCTTACTAAATAATATAATCTGTAGGTACCCAATTAATTATCTAAACTACAGTAAACCTAAATACACTTTGACAAATGATTGACCAACACTATCTAAACAGTACTGGCCAGCTGTTATAAAAATAATATGATCTTGTAATAATTACCCGTATTTCTTATCTGCTTACAAGCACCGTAAAAATTTCAATTCAAAACTCACCAATCAGCTGATATTCCGGAAAAATGTATGCAATCACAAAAATCACAGAAAATAATATTACACAATAAATGAAATTCACAATTTTTTACAGTGATCACTAGGGATACAGGTACCTGTCCTGGTCAGTGTTTAGAATTGGCCAATTTTCACGCAGTTCACAGACAGCTGTGTCTGTTCAAGTGGAACACCGATTAACGGAAGAAAGCCTGCTTTCTTTCGAACACTCCAAGGAATGTGTCATCTGTTGGAAAGTTTATTCAGGAGAACCAACCGTGGATGCCATTTTGTAACGGTTTCTTAGTTATAGATGAGATATAAGAAAGTCCGTTTCAGGGTTCGATCATCTCCATTTATTCACACACAGATGTTCACACAGATGAACATATAAATAGGAAATTGGTAACAGGATAATAGGAAAATGCCCTGAAAATTATGATAACAAATAATAAATACATAGCATAAGATATTCTGACATATCCGTATCAATATATTTTTACAATCTGCGGTTAACAGATACCTTGCATAAAGGGAGGTAACTCTTCACATGAATTACACATTATCAAATAGGTGAATGCTTCCTTTAATATCATATTCTTTAAAAAATTATAAAATCTTTATACAACAAAACTGATCTAAATGTTACAATTATGTCTACGCAGACTTTACTATTTCAGGATAATCATAAAATATATAAAACAATAATATCATAGCAATCTATGGGATCGAGCCTCTCCCAATCATAAGAGTGTCTGACTCAATAATATGGCTCACATGGTCCAGATCATATAACTACAAATTATCATAGTTTACATAAGTAAACCTATTATCATAAAAATATCTACACATTTATTTAAATAAAAACTACTATATGTGTCAATAAAACAATTACTATTATTACTACCCTCAACTCAGATTCTGACTGTGCAAGTGCTATGGTATTAACGTTGGCAAAAGTACATACTTTACAGTTAAATCAAATATTAGAAATCATATTAGAATTAGTATATATATGTTAGCTTACCTTAATAGAGAGAAATATTGTCTCTGTCGATGTCAAAAGTCTGATATTACAATTCTGTAAATATAGCCCTCTCTACTCGAAGACTGGACAAAGAATGACCATAACAAATAACAACTTTTGGAGGGAAAAATAAGTAAACCAATAAAACACATCCTTACAAAGTCTAAACCGATGAAAACAATGAACTATTCCAACCAAAGACCAGAACCTTAATACCCCAAGGCAATAATAATAAAGTACAGGTACTACCTGTTCTACCTGGGTGACCTTTAAATATTCTGTAGCAATGCATTTATGTAAAATTAAAAACATGAGATATATTATAGATTTATTTAATAAATTAATAAATCTAATACTGTAACATCTTGTATGGAAAAAGAAAGAAAAATTATCTATGAAAACAAACTTCTACTGTCCAAAACAGAGGTACATGTAAAAAGTATTTCATTATTCATAATCCACACAATCTTTGACACAAAAGAGGTAACAAGTATTTTATTATCAATTTTAAAATATTACTTCTGGGATGCAATAAAATTATTTCTTCACCGAATAGGTGATTATAGATCATATGTTGCCTCATAATGTTGGGAGTATTTTCACGTGTCATTGGACATATCCTTCATACAATGACTGTTTCCAAGAGCTTTTGTTTTGCAAGGGGACTTGTAAAGATGACAAACTTTGTGATGTATACAAAATCCCTTACAACGGTAAGTGCACAAACCCTTTCGAGGTTCCTCACAAAGATGGCGGATTTCTATCTAGTTGTAAAGGGAAAACAGACGGGAACTACAGATTTGAGTATGACAGCTTCTACATGGGGCAGGGGGATTACTTCGGATTCGGTAGACAATGTGACGCATTCTATCGCTGCCAAGGGGGCGTGGCTACTGCCGTCAAATGTCCAAATGGAACAGTGTTTGAAACTGAAGGTAGAAGTTGCAAGGCTGGTAATCAGTCTATAGAATTAGGATGTCAGCTATACTGTAACCCTAACTTTAAATTGTGGAACGGGTTTCCAAATAATTTGGCTGAATGTCCTTATCCAGAACAGTTTTCTGACGTCACTCATAGATGTGAAAACTTCACCAAGGTCTCATGCGGCTCTCGTCCTCAAGTCAAGGACTATTGTAAGTATTTAATATTTTAGTTTACTTTCATCTTTTGTTTAAAAAAAACATGAAGAAATCAATTTTTTTCATGATAAAATAGGAGAATTATGAGTTGAATAATTGTCAAAAGCACCATTCGAACACACTTTTAACGATAAGTAATATGAAATAAATGTTTTTTAAAAATTTTATTGTAAATTTCATGGTAGGAAAGAAAAGAGATAAACCATGGTAAACTATCGAATTGAACAAAAGCATCACCGTAAATTAGCATGGTAATATAAACCATTATATCAAATATGAAATCATGGCTAAAAAAATATAAAAGTCCTTTTTCATTCATAATAAACAAAATTTTAAAAAGAACTTTTGTAATCTAAACGTTTGGTAGAAATAAATTTTAGAAACTAAACTCTATCATTGTTTATGAAGGAGAATTGCCTATTCATTTGTTAAATTAATAGACATTTTTAAGAATATGTTAGCTTAAAAGTTGTACTGTTATAACGAATGGTTCATAATGTTCTTTAAGACGTTCCTCAATATTACCTAGGCAAGTACAAATGGTTCAACGAGTATCCGGTCAAGAGACCCGGTCCATATTATGTCCTTTGTCTCCAAGAAAGACTTGTATTTCACGGAACATGTCCCAGGGACAGCGTTTGGCAAGCGCAGACATTTCCCTACAATGGCCAATGTACACAGCGGTATGCCATTTCAGATTCCCATCATGGCATCGGCCTCCTACCCGATTGTTCCGGGAAATCCGACGGGAACTACAAGTATCCAAGTGGAAAATGTGATGCTTACTATAGATGTGAACAAGGTAACGCCAACGCCGTGAAGTGTCCACCCAACACTAACTTTGACGTCAGCAGCAAAACTTGTAGTGTTGGCCTTATTTGCTCTGGATAACGATAAAAAAAAATATTTTTTTGCTTGTCTGGAATGCGAATCCATTTTAAAAAGATTTTTATATTGAGAAATACACCAATTATATGGCTTGTGATTTTTTGTGCCCCTTAATCAAAGGTGCAAAGGATTGCAGTTTTTTCCTGTCCACCCGTTTTATTGTTTACATGTACATGTACGATAAAAGATGCTTATTTTTTTACCGCAAAATCTTTACCATCTCTATTACATTAGAATAGGTGGAGTTTTGGCTTTCATACTTTATATGTGTATTTTCTGTGACAAGATATTTCTTTGTACAAATGTGTTTCAAAATATTTCCATCAATAATCATAGATTTTGATTAAGAAGATTAAATAACAAATGCATATGACTAGAAATATATGAGGATTATTTTATAAAATGAAAGTTCTTTTTGGTTTGCCCATTTTACCTAACAAATATTATGGTCTTTGGAAATTAAAGTGGTTACGTGTATGAATAATTTTGCAAAAATATTTTGATGAAATAAAATATATACATGTAGATATGCGAAAGGTAAAAAGGAAGAAAGTTTTACCATGAAATAATGGAGAAGTGTATATAGAACGGTATATTTCCACAGCATCATTAATAGTTTTTTTTAGAGCAATCGTTGTAAGTTTATTCAATCTAACTTTATTTTTTCCTTCAATATCTATAATTAATAAATGGGCGAATGTGCTTTTTAAATAATTAAATTCGACAGTAGTAATACTTTTTTATAGCTAAACATATTTTTTTTTCTTTTTGATCTGTACAACATTTAGTAGCTAGATAATGTTACAGTGTAAAATTTATCTTTAATCTTTTTTTTTTTTTTGGTCTTTTAATTTTCCAAGTCACACATAAATGGTATACATCAATTTTGTGAATAAAATGAGATTCTTCAAATGTGTAATTTTGTCAAAGTGTGCGTAAGCTATAACTTTGTTTCTGCAATCGCCCTTTTGTTGAATAAAGATATCAAAGGAAAAGATACAGTTAGATCTAATAAACTAACAAGAATTGCCCTAAAAAAACTATAAATCAAAATAACCTGTTTTTGTTACTTCTGAGAACAAACAATGAAAATGAGTTTTCAAGGTAACAATGCACCCAATAATATTTCAAACATGACTTTTCATACAATGGAATATGTCAAATTCAGTATCAAATAGATGAGACAATATAGAATGTCTAATTTCTTCTGTCGGAGAAAAAGGGAATTTTTGAGAAGAATATGAGAATATGTGAAAATACTTCGGCGCCTGTTTTAAATGTTCTTCACTTTTTTTCATATCTTCATTTTATGAACAGGATATTGTTACTTTGGTATCGGTAGATTCCTATAGTTGTTTTAAAGTGCATGTTTGCATATTTGAAGTTAATATTTTTAGTAGAATAACACGACTTATATATTGTAATTGAATTTCACACGAAAATATATCAAAAATCAAATTTGATATACAGATATTGAAGCTTTAAATTTTTGGATAGGTTTGATTGACACATGATTGCACTTTCACAGATTTTAATTTTATAATGAATACTTAGGAAAAGTGGCAATCTTGTTGTGTATTAATAAAAAAAATTCAATGAAAATATTAAAAATTTCCATCCCGTAAATTATCATATTCAGTGTAAAAATGCTCGAAAGTAAAACCCCTTCACAGGTATTCCGCGCTTAGTATTATTTACAGACACTAAAACAGACGCGCGAGATTTACATGCATATTAGACCTCGTTAGCCCCTGACCTATCGCCTGGCGAAATTTACATTCCGGTAGAATGATCAAGTTAAGAAATCAGCTCAACTTACTTTCAAAGATTTATCAAAGAGAGAACAAATAGAAATGGAAATATTAAGATTGTAACGTAATGTAGTAAGTCTTAACACTTTGCATTTGATTAGATCACGAAAATTTGCTTGGTTAGAAAGTTATGACACAATTACATTTTTTTAATCAAAGATTGTGCAGGATTTTCATCTTTTTAGAAAAAATATTTGTTAAATAATGATGATGTTGGATAGGAAAATGCTACATTATTTCCTTACTTGGAACTTAAAGAATTTTATTTTTTAAATATCATTGAATAGTTTGTCTTTAAATGGACGCATCTAAATAGTGAAGCATTTAAACTATACCGAATGCTACATAAATGTAACCTGCAATTCAGTCAATACTTCCCTATAGAATTCTGTAGTCTTGAAATGGAGTTCAAAACAATTTTTTTGTATATTTATCTGGAAATGCATTTCATGTGTACTGGGTATGGCCAGATTATGTATAGAGGTAAAGAGACAGTTATAGATTTTCAGCAATTATCAAAAAATGCTGTTTTGGCGGAAAGTATTGAAAGTTGTGAGAAAAATTCGAGACGACTTCAAGGAACTTCAACTATAACCCAGGATGTTCTTCAATCTGCGTTATCATATCTTCATTCCATGAACACCTCGTTGCTTGGTAAGTTTAGAATAATTAGGATCATTCAGACATTTTGAAGAAAAAAATGTCAAAATACATTAATATTTTTTCAATTTTTTTTAAACAACACGAATATTTTTCATAGATTCTTCAAATTAAATGACAATCTTATTTGCACTTTAATTAGATTTAGTTTGTTATGACAGTGATTACGTTTTAAAATAGGAGAAATTCATATATTTAATTTGTACAACTACAGTGATTTAATTAAATAAAACATCAATACAGTAACCTCATCCAAAAATTTTTCTGTGGGTGTTTTAAATATAGTGTAACAGTTATTCTGTATACTTGAAGCATTTACAAAATATATTTCACTTAGTTTGTTTTAAATTGTCGGTAAAATAATGTTTGCTTGTATTTATTAAGGATTTCAAAGTATGCCAGAAAATAGATATTAAATAGAAAATCGCTCAACCATAACTCTGGTGCATTATCCATTTCATTCTGTAAAATACTGTAAAAATTATTTTAAATTATGGGGTAAATGTTGATGGAGGCAGACTAGGTACAATTTTGTTGATTCGTACGTTGGGACGAGATTTTGTTGGAAACTTGAATTGTATATTCAAGAAATTCAATGTTTAAATAATTAACAAAAAAGTGCGTGGGCATGTAAATTTGTGCATAAGAATGACCCACAAATTCCACAAACATAGAACAGTCCACGGCATCCAGTAGAAATTTGAACAGATATTAACCATGTAAGATTCCAATGAACTATCCAGAAGTCTAATTTTGCCTTATTTATGCACAGTGATACCAGAATGATATTAATAGCTGGAAGTAAGACACCTTTAAATTTTGAAGACCATCCATGAAACGGGCGTCTTCAAGACTTCCAAAGTTCGTGATCTATTCAGTCAACTGAATAGACGGATTTCAAACTGTTAATCCTGCAATGCCAGAATTATAGATTCTGAAACAATTGCTTGCTATAGTTGTATAGAGGCAGGTCTCAAATTCAAGCAAACAGGACACGCTTTCATTACCACAATTCACAAAAAGATATCGTTTTGACTAATAACATACAAAATTAACTGCCTTACTGTGTTAAAAATAACAATTGTCAGTTGAAATGGATCAATGACTCGACGTTTATATCCGACTTAAAAAAACAAAATAATATTGCTGACGTAATTTAATCTGGTCTATATTTAAAAAAACCGGTTGCTGTAAATGTGGAATCTGGGCAGGAACATTGGAAATTGAAATCTTAATCATATTTTAAAAATACATACCCTTAGCCCTCCTCCCTATAAATAATTGCCGGGCTAAATCGTCCTTTAATTTGATATTATGCGTTGGTAAATAGCAATTGTGAATTGAATATTGCTTGAAATTGCATTGAGTTTTATTGGGATTTATAACTCAAAATACTATCTAACAGCTAATGACCGTATTATATGTTAAACTTGTTATCATTTCAAATTAACATAATTTTGATGGGTCCTAGATGTGCTTTCAAAACCCTCTCTATACCGGGAACTCCTGCATATGATGAAATGATATGTGTTAATAGCAGTCAAAAATGAGGGAGTTTAAAATTTCAATTGTAGTGTATAAATAAAGTAGCAAGAAAATAATTTTTTCTGGGAGTCTCATTTTTCAAAAAAAAAAAAAAAATCTTGGACATATTTCCATTGTTATTTTAGAAACAGATTTTTAGCCTGCAAGAATTTCTGCCCGGGATTAGCTTACTAAATATGCCATTTCAAAGGGTTAATTCAACTTCTCCAATGCCAAGCAGAGATAAAAAAGAAAATACGATTTCTTCCGTTTGAGGAACGAATTAGACAGAAATCATTTTCTGCTTGGTATTATACTAATAACTTGTTCGGAATGACCGGGTTTTCATTCGAATACCTGCTTTATATCACGTGGTTCCTTGGAACCGGTCTCGTTAGCAAGGTTATATAAGAGGTGAATACTTGTTTAAATGCAAGTATAAGACGACATGTAGCTCACAATAAAAGCTTAAATATTTATTTATATTCATTCAATCCAACATGATAATGAATTTGTTTAGAATTATTATATAAAGGATGTATTCGCTTTAACAAAAGAATTGACCTATAGGAGAGAACAATTTCCCGAAAAAAAACGACATTTAAAAATCAATCTTTATTTATTGTTTTCTACCATATATATGTCTAAATTTTTCAAATTTGTATTTGATACCTCAAATGTATTATTTACAACTTGACAATAAACCTCCAAAGTTGACCGAAACACCATTTTGTCCATAAAAGCATTGATTTTTGCATGATTTTTGGCCTTGAAGTCCTTCAGGGGAGGCCTGCCCCTAAATAAAATTGTGATATTTTGATAGGTTAGGATGTAAGGAATAAATTAAGATAAGATTTTTTTAGGGGCACCCCTGCCCTGCGGTCGAAATTCACAAAAAAAACTACAAAAAATAAGGAAACCTGATTTTCATCACCTGCTTGAAATTTATGCCATTCATTCTTATAGTCAGACTAGCTCAGTTGCTATAAGCGCTGACTTTTGTACCTTGGATACCTTCTTTTTTAATTCGGGGGTTCGAATCCACCTGGTACAACACTTAAACTTTTAAATTTCGCATTTTCAAAGACTATTTAGATTTTTTATATAGATTTGTGTATTTTTCCTTTAATTATCTATCCTTTATGCATGCCCATTCTTGAAATATAAGAAACACTAAAGAGATATCAAATCGTAATAATCCAATTTATTATATACCCATCAATTTCCTTGTTTTTGTTACTGTTAATTTTACAGAGTTTGATCCGATTTTCCGGATCACCACACTGTGGTTTTCTGAATCCATATCACCACTCTCTGAAACTGATGACGTAGTACGCAAAAACATGACGTTATTTTTCTTGCGCGTTAAAAAGTCCATTGTTATTATGCTTTGTTTTATGCATAAATATTATACAATTGATCTCTAAAGTTTTATTTGCTATATTTAGCTAGTTATAAGGGGGTATATAATAAATTTATCATTATAACAGTAACTTGATCCGAAGAGCCGTATCACGTCTCGTTGACAGACGCGGATCATCAGATCAAACTCGACGCTTCGCGTCTCGTTAGATCTGATGATCCGCGCCTGTCAACTCGACGTGATACGACCCTTCGGATCAAGTTACTGTTATAATAATATATATATACAGTTCTCAGTCAGGCGGAACGAACCTCAGTATAAGCACACTTTCTTCGAGGACAAGAAAAACTCACTATGTGTTACGCAATACAGGTATTCTTGGCAGCATTGAGCTGCAATGAATTTCAATTGTATATATATTCCTTATAATTAAATCACATTGATTTGGCTACATATTTCAGTAAATGAACTCCCTTGGATTTCATTTAGGCCTATATAATTTGCACACATTAATGACATGTTTTATTATATCCACGGATAAATGGCCTAGACATGTGTAACAGGAAAGGAGAAAATGTATGGCTGGACCGGGAATCGAACCCGGGACCCCTGTATCTCTAGTCAGGTGCTCTACCAACTGAGCTATCCAGGCCGATATCCACGGCCCTAACCATTACATTCCTCCCTCCTTAAATGGTCTTCGCCCTCGAAGACACAACCCAAGTTCTTATACCCCCTGGCAGGACTTTCACCTGCAAGTCCAGGGGTGGTCAACGGCACCAAATCTGTAACAGGAAAGGAGAAAATGCATGGCTGGACCGGGAATCGAACCCGGGACCCCTGTATCTCCAGTCAGGTGCTCTACCTACTGAGCTATCCAGGCCGATATCCACGACCCAAACCATTACACATGAAGAACAGAATTTCAGAGACAGTAGACACTACCTTTATGAACCATGAGAAGTAAAGACAAATATCAATTAGTACATGTGGAGATAACAAACTCAGAAAATCAATGAAAGGGTCCCTCCTACCTCTACTAACTGAAATAAAAATTTAGGAAAAACAAATTATTATATGTATTTAGCCTAATGTCATTAATCGGAACGGAAATCGACAAGCTTTTTGTAGAGAAAAAACCAAGCCCGGTCCTATAGGTCAGATCCCTATTTATAATGAAGTGATCCTTTTCGTATTTTACATATTATATGTATTACACAATAAAGCTGCTACGTGTCGTTGCTATGGTGTATAAAATTTATATTGTATAATTTTTATTTGTATACAATAATTTTTTATTTGTATTCTATAATTTCCCATTTGCATCGTACAGCTCCGCGCACTTTTTAGCTCACATGCCTTTGTACACAAATTAAGGTCACATTGTAATAATGCGATATTATGTATATCTAGAGGCAACAAAATATATTTTTAAAGTTAATGTTTACATTATTCTTTTTTTTGTTTCACTTATAATTATTAGAAATATTATTCATACTTCATAACTGGTCGGACTTTTATATACTAGTACTCTTGGCTGATAAATTACAACTATTTCTAGATGATTTTCATGGTTGCTTTCCAGTTTCAACCTTCGTATTATCTGAGGTATTCTTTTGAAAGCAGAAGCCTTTTGCAGGCTAAGACCCATTTTCCACTAAAAATGCTTAACTGTCAACTTTGAAATAAAAATTATTAAATAATAAGTCCTTCAGTAAAATAAAATGATAAAATATTTTGAAGATGACATTACTGAGAATTCATATGATTTTATAGAAATAAATCTTTTCTGTGAATTTTTAAAATTGAGAAAAATTTTGACTCAGAGCGGGGGTTTGTCCACGCCTTATACGCCCTCTTCATTTTTAGATTCGCTGCTTGAGGTTAAGTATTTTTTCTAAATAATTTGCTCATTTACCATACTCGTTTTTGTTTTGTCAAAATATACAGGCGAAAATGCATAATAATGCAGAACGAGACCAAGCAAATAGGTAAGATAATGAAGTTTTGTTAATCTTTTTGAATAACGAATTCTTTCTGTTTAAAAGGAGATTTATTTTACATTTACGGTTTGAAACTTTAGAATGTTGCGGTCTGATGTATCTTGGATGATGCTAGATTCAGAAAGTAATACTAACAAAATACCAGCTTTTTAACATTAAAAGCACTAGAACAGATGTTAAATATTATTATCATCTTGCGCTTTATAGATTCATGATATTGTGCAGAAAAACAAAAGTTACATGATCTGCACTGTGTTTGAGTCAGTGCAAGGCAAAGAACTGCTTTACAAATAACGGGTACATAGATGGCTACATGTACATTTGACGAGAAACCACGAAAAACCATTTAGGAAGTATCAGAATCTATCACCAATGAGTATATCAAAATCCTACCAATAATTATCTGTGAATTATGTTTTAAGTTAATTAGATAAACATAAAGTAAGTTAGAAATCACTTTAAAAATATATTTTGTTGCCTCGTTACACAATTTAGCATAAAACAATGTGAAGTTAATTTGAGCTTAAAAAGTGCGTTGAACTGTATTTGTATATATGGATAAAGAGAAACTAGATGTACCGCGAATACTGAGCCCACTTTAATTATATCCCAGGCCTCCTACATGATTCTTTTGACAAAGTCCATGTTTTGCGTAGGGAAGCCCAAAATAAATGTCAGATCAAAATTTAAAAAGAGGGTGAACAATGGCATTGTGTAATTAAGAATCTGTGAAAGTATCAATAATTTTTTTCAGCGGTATAGGAGTTGTGGATAAGAGATGGATGTACCTTCAATATTCGAAAGAATGGAAGTATCTGTGTTATGCTAATTGAACCCAAATTATGTGTCAAATCAAAAAATAAAACTAAAGGTGTTCTATAGCACTATTTAACAAAGATTCTATAAAATTCTCATTAAATTCTGTGAAGCTGTATTAAATTTCATTCAGTGGTAGAAGAGGAGTTGCGAATAAGAAATGTACACCCCAATTAAAGCATATCAGACGGACAGACGTACAGACAGCTAGGCTGACATACAGACAAATGGATTGAAAAACATCCCATCTCTATATATCCCCCTGCTTTTCAAGAGAGGGTTTAATAAGTCACGTTTACATTGTCGAAAACAACGAATATGGAATATATAATAGTGTTTATAATTGGTTTTCAGAACTAGTACAATGACAACACAAACATATTCCTATATCTTCCAATGTTCAAATTATTTATTTTAGACAAGCTTATAGTATTTGTTAGCGTACATATCAAACTTAATTTTGATACATGGAATGTTACTAGATTTGATAATTTGACGTGTCCATAGAGGATTTTCTGCACACGCACGCTTCAGGGTTATTCAGATTTGTTGCATTGTAAAAGTATTGTATGTTGACTGTAGTAAATGTACGATAAAGATTACAAACTAACGGCAAAAATCCAAACTTAACGTAATTTATGCAAACATTCATGAATAAATTTTTTACCATAGAGATCAATTTTATTTTCATGCGTTCGAATTTATTAATTATCAGCTCTTAAATTAATAATTATTCGTAACTTGTCAAAATTCCGAACTGGTGAAACAAATGTAGCAAAATATATCCATACAATTATGAAGAAAGTTTTGTGAAAATATCAATTTCTAATTTATGCCCAAGCACCTTTAAAAGTATACAAATTGGAAGAAGAGCTAATATTTCCTCCTTAGGCATTAGAGATAAGATCGGTACGTGCTGAAGAGGGTTAAGCATATCTTTGGTC
>PRKT01001158.1:4122-36204 GCA_003671525.1 Saccostrea glomerata
GAAAACGGAAATTTATTTTCAAAACATCTTTCTCTGCGAAACGACAAATCTCTTTTCATTATTATTCTCTCTTCAAAGGTTTTGTTTTCTCCGGGGGAGGGGGCTTCTTTAAAGATTAAAAGCAGAAAATAGTCATTTTATTACCTATTTTAAATAGGAAAACAATTCAAAAAAATAAACAATGTACTTTATCAACCGCATATATTGAAGATTACATAAGATAAAACATATTGATTATTTTATTCAATTCAATTTTACCAGGGTGACCCCCTCGGAAAAAATGTCCTGGATCCATGCCTTTTTTCCCTTTTTTGGTGAAAATTCATATAACTATCAATACAAATATAAAATTTATTCAAATATGTGTGGCAGTTGGCAGTTAGCAGCTGACAGTTGGTAGTAAGCAGTCAGCAGTTGGCAGTAAGCAGTTGGCTGTCGTATATGGCATTCCATAATTAAATGCATCATGAAAAAAATATAAAAAACCTAGATATAAATGTAAGTATTGATTATACTTTAAATTTGCATATAGAATATACATTATTGATTAACACTTGTTTTTTCCTTGCAATTTACAAAAAAAAAATGGTGGTGAGTTGTCTTGAGTGGGGGCGAGTTGTCCTAATTTGGGGGCGAGTTGTCTTAAGAAGTGTTGGGGGCGACTTGTCTTGGGGGCGAGTTGTCCTGATTCCTCACCAAACCATACTTCCAAGGGAGGCGCCCTTAAAGTGGTAAGTAATACATTATCACCCAACCATCTCCCAAGGGAGGCAACCTTAAAGTGGTACTTAATACATTATCAACCAACCATACTCCCAAGGGAGGTGCCCTTAAAGTGGTAAGTAATTAATACATTCTTTTGAGTTTCCATTTGAAAGAAATGTATAAACTTAGAAAAAAAAGATCAGGCAAGACCATCTTTAAAATAAAGTCTGTTTACCCTCACACAACTTGGTGGGGGTGGGGGTGGCTTGAAAGGTAGGTGGGAAGGTTTTTTTTAATACTGCATGAAATTCATTAAATTTTGATTAACAGTCATCATTGCATGCACACTTTCTATTCATGAGAACTATATTTTCATGTAAATACATGTACAGTAGATCATCTTCCCGAATATATTCATCTTTTAAAAGAAGGATATTTACCTGTACATTGAAAAACAATATTTTCAAAAAGTTTGTAGCACTAATAAATACCAAATAGTTTTCTACTGAGAATAAGGTTATGGCAAATATTTGTTGATTTAAAGTATACAATTATTTAGAATTTTACTCACAAGACTTGCTGCCAGGGCTGACACAGAACCACCCCCAGGGGAGGGAGACCGTGACCCCACAGTCATCACAAAGTCTCTGACGTCCATGGATACAAGGGGCCCACCATCCGCATCGTCCGAGATCATGTACCTGAATCAAAATCAGACAAGGATGACATCGTTTGTAACATACTGCAAAAATCACTAAACCGGGTAATTTACAAAATCGTTTCAGTAAAATAATTAAGATCTGTAGCCCCAGCAATAAATTGAATCAATTACTCTTCAGTGAGAAATAAAAATCATTTTGTTTGCATTACATAAAATATTTAATCATGGAATTTGATATTAACTGCGACCAAATAAAGTCTATCTAGAATTCTGCGTATAAAGGAAGGAAACTAGAAGTAAATTCATTAAATCCGACGTACTCAATAATCCTCTCTTTGGGACTGAATGGTCCTAAGGAGTTTAATCCTAGTCTGTTAATTACCTACAATAAAAATAATAATAGTCTCAAGAGAGCATGTGGATTTAATTTTCACATGAGAAAAGGGGGAGATAATGCATCTGCTCATGGATTATGTTTTTTTTCCTAATATCTGATACATTAAAAGTAGGGCTGGGATGATACAACTTTTTCTATATCGATACGCATCATGATATTTGAACCACGATATGATATGTATCACGATGTGTTTAATTGCTTATAAAATCTTATTTTGCATTGAAATAAACAAATTATTTCTTTGCAAATAAGAATAATTTATTCAAAATAGTTGTTTATATTACTGAAGTGGTGTTCATTAATATTTATTTCATATCTATATTTATATTTCATATATTTCATACATTAAACCCCAAATGTTAAATAAACAAAGAAAAACCGAACTCAGAATTTTTGGGCAATATTTCGATATTTCTTCATATGTATCAATATGGCCGTATCGTCCTCACATATATCTCAATATATCGTCCAGAATGCACTGGTGGGAGGGTGAGATAAATCATCTAGAAAATTTAGAGCACAGATCACTTGTTAAGATCCACCTACCAGTCTGAGTTTTTGATCCTCCTCCAGAATAAATAAATTCTCCTTCTTCATGTAGTACTCAGCAGCTTGTAGAATGGCCTTTAGTGGAATCAGACCCACAATCTGTGATCCACACACCGCTAGATCTAAATCCTAAAAAATAATATACACTTGTTATATCTGTAAAATCACTTAAATTTCTGGGGAGTTTGGATGGAGTAAATTTTCATTGTTTGTGTGGTACCAGTATAAAGAGACCAATGAATTCATATGACTTCCCACAATTTTGTTTAATACTTCATACTGTGTACAATGTAGTGGTTCTCTAAAATTTTAATCATGAATTAAAATCTCTTCAAACCAGTGATATTCCATAAACCATGAAAATTTGACCTCTTTTTATCTTACTAAAAGAAGGAAAATTCATTAAATTTAACTTCCAGTAGACCAAGGGGAATAATTCATGATTATATATCATCTGATGACTATTTAAATAAATATGCATATTATTTTTTTCTTTCAGTTAAAAAAAACAAACATGGCGGCCGGCTGTCTGACCTTTGCGTCTTTGTTGACCTCTTCATAGACTTTGTGTATGGGGGTCTCTTCGTGGTCCGTGATGTTGACCGACACCTGGGCCATATTCGCCTCCTCGAGGTACCACCCAATGGCCTGTACGTGTTTCAATCGGCCAGGCTAAAAATAAATCAGAGACGGAAATTTAAAACAATATTCTAACTACAAGGAGTTGATATATATATATCAATTTGAAAGTTATATTTCATTAAAATTGTGATATTCTTTGAGACAACTATGCATCACAATGTCAGTCGTGAGATACAATTTAATAGCTAAATGAAATAAATCATAGACAGAAACTTCAATATTATAACTTAATAATTAAGCTATGCAGATTTGTGAGATTATAGTATGTTAATTAAAACTGACATGAGTAACACGTACAATGGTTGGAAGAACAATACAATTAGTTGATTTAATAATAATAATACTATAATTAACAGAAATACAATATTACTTTTTTTGGCTATTTATAATAAATGATCAGTTTAATAGTATAACATATATTTCAAATCATGCATCTATTTAATAGATTATAAGTATATATTATATACAGTGTATATACCGGTACAAGCTACCAGTTCATGAATTTCATCACAAATAGTTTTCATGATACAAGATAGAAGATATCATATTTTAATAAGAAATCTTCTAAAGAGTGTGGCATTCTTTCATTACATGTGCAGCTACATGTTCCTCTGGTGAAATCTTAGAATTTCAAGAAATTCTTGGTAAATGATGCAACCATCATTAAATAAAATACTGTATAGAGTGTTATATCATAAATTCATCCATGCAGTCACAATTCTGTTTGATAAGAAATTGTACTGTACAGTACTTTTTGAATTCACCCTGTTTTAAATTTGTCCTACAGAAGGTAATATTAGCACACAAGAGAAATCTTTAGCATAAATATATCCTTAAATGTTTTCATTTCTTATATATTATATTTTTCAACATTGATTATATATTTATAACCCTTATTGTCTGAATTGATAATGCTGGCATTGAACAGAATTCACCTGTAAAGTACATTAATTTTGCTACTGATTTGCTTATTAAATTAAATATAAATATTGTGATTGCTTGAATTTAATATTCATGCTTACAGTACTAAATTTGAAGTAGTAACATAAACATGCTAGCTGTTATATTCAACTGTAAATAGACTTTAGTACATTATGTACATGATGATCACATTTTCCCATAAATTAAATGATTATATTTTCCCCAACCCACTTCAAAATATTGTAATTAGAATTCTACTGATGGGTTAAATTTAAACTCTCACAATTGTAAAATGTACAACACACTCTTAACCTTCAGTGTACCTGGTATATGTACTGATTTAGCCAAAGAATATTTAGACAGTCTTAACTAGCAAAAACTTGATAAGACATAATCTCTAATGTGAGAGTGCATTTCAAAATTAAATTTTGATATTCTATTCAATAATCAAGTAATTTTGTTTCCCAATATGTATGCAAGTATTCTAAAGTGAATTTTGCATAATTCACATGGATCAAAAATTCATTGGGATGATATGAAGAGATCGATATCAAATCAAAGCATTAATTACTCTTCTCCCAAAACAAAAAGATTAGCAAAAATTAAGTGTACTAAAAAATTGAAGATTGTTATTTAAAACGTGCAGTGAGTATACAAAATTATACAGCAATAATATTAACTGTTCCCATTGGATATATTGGACACTCAAAATAAACACAGCTAGATCAATGGTTCTCTGTTGAGAAATTAATGCACAGATAATGCTTTTTTTCAATCTATTACCTGGTATTGCCATTTAGTCCCATAGTTCTATAAATATCAGAGATTTATTTCTAAATATAAAATTTGAACAAAACAAAGAAAAGACATTTTTTTTTTTTTTTACTTTTTTTTTTTATATAACTTTATGTTTTTAATGTGTATACTTTAATAATTTTTAAATCTATCACACACAAAAAAAATCTAACTGACAAAAAATGTTAGTATTTCACCGATTCTGACAAAAAAGTGACTCATCATTTATTTATTTCATAAATTTTGTTTAAAAGTGATGTTAAAGTGAGCACATTTCACACAGATTTACATACCCCTTCAACATCAAACCCTGTTCCATAGCACTGTAAAATAGGTTTAAAATATTTTTTAATGATTTAGATAAAGCTAATTAAGAATTTTATTTTATAGGACATTTTCTCATACTATAGGAGTACATTTATATGCATGCATATACCATGTATACCTCACAATATGTTGGTTAGACTATATGATGCAGATTCTTAAAAATTGCAATTTCGGATTTATTCTCTCCCTTGCAGACATTTCTGGTGATAAACAACGTGAACAATTTCCTGATTGATTAGCTTTCAAAAACCCACAATGCACCTCAAGATAAGGCTAGTAAATTGTAAAAATTTTACGTCTGCTTTTTTTCTGACAAATACTTAATTCGTATCTTATTTTGTTTGATACATGAAAATGATTGGCTCTGCAAGAAAACATCATAAGGGAGTGACCCAATGAAACATCACAGTAATATGTAAATGAATTTTAAAAACACCATAACATACATTAATTTACATAAAGTGTATTATTTCTATGTAGAACAAGCTAAGGGTATATTGGAACTTTTACAATTTGATAATAAAATTATTAACAGTTTTTTGTTAAAATTATTGGTATCTTCCTAATCTACAATTATCTAACATAGGAACAATTTTAGCATCAATACATATTAGAACACTCATTATAGAGCATTTTTCCTCTCTTCCTGAACTCTTGAGGTCAGTTAGACAAATCAAACAGGTGAGAGAGGGGGACGGGGGGAGAAGGGGGGGGGGGGGGGGTAATAATATTTTGTATTCCTGGATAACTACATACAAAGCATGCAGCCAAGCATCTGACCACAAAGACATGATTTTGACTCCCTGATGACAGGGCAATATATGAGGCATTACCTGTTCTTTGCCCCGGCCCTGCTCTCTGATGTTGAGGGCAATTCTGTGGGCCTGTTCTTTTGTAGAAAGGACATTAATGTTGTAGGCAATCAGGAAATTCCTGGCACCGGTTACTGTGGCTCCCCAGTTCGGTACGAATTCTGGTGAACCGAAGTCTGGTTTCCAGTCCGGTTGGGATAACTACAGTCAGAATTGTGAAAGCAAAGTTAAATTCAAACTATTTAATCTGTACAGTCCAACATCATTATCTCAAACTCCATGGGATTGAGAAAAAAATTCTGAATCAAGATATCTTGATGAATCAACATCATAAGGGTTAAATACTAATGAAATATGTGTTTGGGACTTCCATATCACTTTGAGATACCTACTTCCATATCACTTTGACATACCTATGGTATTTAGGATAATGGTATTTGGGACTTCCATATCACTTTGAGATACCTACTTCCATATATCACTTTGACATACCTATGGTATTTAGGATAATGGTATTTCAGATCAGCTCAAGTTCAACTTCATCCATTTTCTTTTTTTTTTTAATTACAGTATCTACATGTAGCTAGAACATGAATATTTGGATGCAGTAGATATGTCCAAGTAAACTGGAACTTCCCACCCATTTCTCTTTATTAAAACCTCCATATGTTATATTTTTTGTCATAGAAAATAAAGGGTTTTCCTTTGAGGCGATTTTAAGCAAGAGTTATTCCCAATGGCCGCCATATTGTAGGTCAACATTCCCAGATCCCCTCATTATTCAACCAAGTTGAATTTGTTATTACTGGGTACTAAGGTAAAGTTAACACTGTTTTTCTTATGAATATACTTTTGTTAAAGCCTCTATTAATTTATAATTTTAAGATTGTAAATATTCTCTTCCATATACATATTTCTTGCATGCATGTTTTAAATTAATGGTTGCATGCTCAAAGAGGAAAATTCACTACTTTGCCCTACAAGATGGTGGCAAAGGGGAATAACTCTGAAGCAAAATATGTCATAGAAAAACAGTCTATTTTCATTGGTCTCAATCATAGTAAATTTACGCTTTTTCTGTCGTATTACCTTCTCTGGCAGTCCTTCATATTCCCCCTGTCGTATATACGGTAGGGACTTCCTATCGGGATTGTCTGTGGCTTCTGCATACAGATAAACTGCCAACAGAAAATCAATGGTCAATATTACAGATACAATACAAACAGACGGGGATCCATGATCAATGCATACTGATATACCATAAACAGACAAACAGACAATCAATTCTGGTTTAGCAGTGAGGAGTCCAGTGCCAGCACCTACTGCGACAAGGGACCTCAGTTTATACGGTCTCATCTGAAGGACCGGTCTCCGCCTCCCACAGTGGGATTCAAACCGACTATGTAAGGATTGACTCCTTATTCTGCAACTCCAGAGCAGACGTTCTAACCACTACCCAACCCAGGCAGTACTCACTTGTAAAATATTTTCTAGTTAGGTGACTGCATGCCTATCAAGGAACCAAAGGCTATTAGCATCTGATAAATTCACAACAGTGTGTAATACAAGATATACCTGGTACTCCAAGTTCTAGTGCGAGTTTCTCTCCGAATTCTTTGGCACACTCCACACACTCCTCCATAGTGACGTTCTGTACGGGGATAAACGGACACACATCCAGAGCGCCCATCCTGGGATGCTCACCTGAAAAAGGTAAAAAAAAATTGTAAATCAAGTTATTTAAAGTTACACTGCAGTAGTTAATCTAAATGAATTTAAAAGACCCCCCCCCCTTTTATTTACTTTCATGTCCATTCATGACCCCATGTTTTCTTCTCTTTTTACAATTTTTCTAAAGCAATTTTTACATTTATTTTTTTTTATTTCTATTCTCTTTGGTGTCATGCATTTTTGTAAAGTGATGTTTATACATGACAGTCTTTTTCTTTCTTACAGTAATGTTAAGCTACTGGTGATTAAGAAATCAAACTATACTATGATTATGTTTAGCGCATACAATTGTTATTAAGTGAAGATATGCATAGGAAAGGGGGAAAGGTAAGCACTATAAAAAATATACATTGAAACTGGGCCAGACATAATTTATTAAAAATGCACATCTCGTCTAAATTATCATTCTTTTCAGGGGATTTTTTATCCCCGTTTTCTTTCTGGATGGATTATAATGTGATGGTAGTAACATATATTACTGTAACAAATGTCTGCAAGGAGACCCACAATGTGTTAATTCAGTCATTCAAAAATTCAGTTCAGGCTGAGCAAAAAAGCACTTCATTAACATAATCTTTAACTATAAAGTTTAATTGACCTATACATGTCTTTTGAGACTCTCTTAAACCAATTTAGTCTTCATCATTTATTAAAGGACATGTGCATGCATAAATTACACATACATGTACTATATGTAGTTAGCCCTCTCTCTCTCTCTCTCTCTCTCTGTAGTATTTTTCTCCCTTTCCCTCTATCTATATGTCTGTCTGTCTCTCTGTCTAGCTGTCTGTCTGCCTGAGTCTCTCCCTCTCATCTCTGTCTGTCTGTCTCTCTTTATCTGTGTATCTGTCTTTTTCTGTACAGTCTCTCTCTACCCCCTCCCTCCCTCTGTCTGTCCATCTGTCTGTCTCTCATTCTATTCATTCTTTCTCTCTCTCTGTCTCTCTCTCTCTCTCTCTCTGCAATCCCCCTCTCTCTGTCTTTTTTTTTTCTCTCTCTCTCTGGCTCTGTTTCTCTCTCTTTATTTATCTCTCTTTGCAGTCTTTCTCTCTCTCTGTTTCTCTCTCTATCTTCTGTCTATTTCTCTCTCTTTGCAGTCTCTCTCTCTCTCTCTTTTAGTCCCCCCTCTCTCTATCTTTGCAGACTCTCCTTCTCTCTCTCTCTCTCTCTCTTTTAGTCTCCCCCTCTCTTTCTCTTTTATTTTCCCTCTCTCTCACCTTTGTGTCTCCTCATATCAATAGCCTGATAAGCCACCCTAGCTCCATTAAGGGCCCCTTCTACGATGGCCTCTGGTGACCCCACAAATGTGTACACAGTACGATTGGTGGAGGCTCCTGGGTCGACATCCAGTAAATTACATCCCTCTGTTGAGGCAATAGCATTGGCAATAGCTTCTATCACCTGTTAGATAAATTTAAAATTAATCAGGTTTATCTTTGAATAAGTTTTACTTAATTTAACTAAATATTGCATGGTTTTTCACTGCATATACATATATGTAGGTATATTTCTGTCGGCAATATATACATTATGCACTTGTTTTAGGACAACATGTTTGCCCTTGACTGTAGCATTATAGTTTATAACTATCCATTTTGATAACATTTTGGAGTCTTCCTACATGACTCATCATGAGTAAAATTATGCCTAAAAAATGGCATTGACATTATGCAAGTTAATTCTCCACATGAGTAATTAATAAAGTAATAAATTTACATTCCATATATACACATATTACTTGACATTATTTGTGATAAGTACATGTATATCTAATGCAAAAACCTGTTTTTTTTTTTTGTTTTTTTTTTAAATTATTTTCACACTGTCAATTTCTGCTAGCATATACGCTCTAAATATTTTTTTAAATATTTGATTCTTATTTTTCACTAAATTCCCTATCTATGTGTCATTCCTCCAAGATAATTTATTATCTCAAAAATTTCAAAGCAAGTGCAATTAATTGCCCTAATTTGCATAAAAATGTTGTTTATGAATTAAACTAAAAGTAGAACAATTTTTCTTTTATCTATTATTATTTAAAAAAAGAAAACAGCTCATTTCTGTTTGATATGGTGCCTAATAAGAGTTTCTATGTCAAAATCAGACGATCGATTGACAATAAGTAAATTGCACAATGCATTAATCTTGCAGTCTGCATGCACAATCATGCATGCACAACCGATGTATAAATTACCCACCTCTTTATTTCTACCCTCCGAAAAATTCGGCACACACTCGACAATTCTTGGCATTTCTATTTTTCTGTCCCAGATTTTAAATAACTTCGTAGTATAATAATTAGGAAAATCTTATCTGTCCGCTGTCAGATAACTATATTTTCTCACACTTTTAGCTGGAGCAGGTGCCCGATTTCCGGATTTTTACTTTGTGTTATACGTCACAAAGCTTTGCGCTTCATCCAAGGCAATGCTGCAATGACGCGTCTCTATTTGTGTGTGACGTTTTACTCACGACACCATTTTCATGGCTGACGGTAGCTATCCCTAGCACATATTTTGCCGATTGTTGGCTAGTTCAGGACTTTTGTACAAATTTAGACAGGTATTAATTTGTTGAACGGGTTACCAACATTACAAACAGAGTGCTGACAAGTCAAATTATATACTTAATGCAACAAAATGGAATCTTGTTTGTAAATACGTACCACATATTTAGCTCACCGGTAGTTTTATGTGATCCAATGCAACTGATTGATCACCAAAGGTCATTTGGTAACAGCAGAGGATAATGCGCTGTTAAATTATTTAGATTAAGGCTATATAAGGAAGGAAAAATAAGAACAGAAAGCTATTCATCATGCTGATACAAGGGACGTAATGCTAATAAACACATGGGTCAAACTAATACCAGGGACGGTCTGAATAATGCTGGTTTGGCTTGTTGGTTGTGGAAAAATCTTATTTTTTAATGCAGTTCACTTTTTTTAATTTTAAATTAAACACAGTTTAACATAGCAAAGTTCTAATATGGGTCAGGTATTTTAAAATTGAATTATTTGCCTCTAGTGGTGCTTCTAACAAGTCTTAGAAAAACACGCCAGTTAGGCTGTAATAAAAATATTCCTAGATTCTCATCCCAACCGCCCCAATTTTATACCCTCGCCTTAAATTTTTTATTTTTGTTTTTCTTTGTCTTAATTCTGATCAGGATCGGAATTCATCTACCATTCTACTTTCGTTTTAAATCCCGCAAAAGTCATCATGATTTTGACAGCTGAAAAGATGGTAATTGCTGTAATACATGTGTATATATTTTAAACAAGGGTTATTGGTTGAAAAAGATTGGTGATGATGTGAAGTAAGAAATACTTGAACCTTTACTATGACTTTTATTCGGGTATTGTAAATAAAATTAGACCGATTGACAAGGTCAATAAAAAATCTGCAAAAATGAAAAAATATAAAATAAAAGCCGCCCGCCTCGATTTTTAAAAAAAATCGGATGAGAATCTAGCAATTATAATATTATGGCCTTAATAGATCTGAAACGAATATCATAAATCAGTATTCAAATATTCGTGACTGTTATTCACTTGGTATTCGAACATTTGGTAATTAAATAAAGGTGTTATTATGCCTTTTCATATATACTTGCAAATCTTATTGTTTATTACTATATATCTATGTATGAGATAGGTGTAAAGTGTAAAGTCGTTTGACACTGAGGTACAATGTACAATTAAAACTTGCGTTCATTTTCAACAAAAAACTAAATTAGAAAAAGAATCAACAATCATAAGCCTCTTTACTTCTTAAAATTTGTTCACTGTATTGCATTCCAATTACGTAATACGCTCAGTCACCAAACTAGCAGGTGCTCGCCATGTTGTACTGTTATATTAATAAAATAGAAAATGGTTCGTTTCTGGAAACATCATGTTAATTTATTTAAACTATGTTTAAATTTAAAATATAACATTCTCTAAAAAGTATGATACACTGTATAATGTAAATTATTCACAAATGATTTCTGGAATTATTAATAAATCTGAACAATTGATACTATTTGCTAATTCGGAATATTTTTCTCCACACCATATAAATCTTTCATTATTTTCGATGGTGAAAACCATGGCTGTCATCATCATAGGCCTCGATCAGAGATACATGAGGCTGATGAATGTTTGTCTTGAAGATGATAAAATAAATTTGACGTTGTGTCTTTATCAGGCTAGTAGTACTGTGTGGACAAATTTTACAACCTGCCTTATACATGTATTTTCTTTCATTTGGAGAGAAATGCCTCTTTTTCCACCCTGATCAAAAACTCAGTGGATACACAATTTATTGCATGAAAAACGGGTATTAAACATGTGACCGTGAATATTCGAATACAAATTTTCCATTTGATTATTCATGAAAAACTCTTCATATGCGAATGTTCGAAAATCCGTTTCAGCTCTACCAGTTAACTGTTGTTTTTTTATTCTTGACAAAAGAAACTTTGATGTTCATGTAATACTCTGTTTACTTGAACATACACATAAAACTAAAAAATAATATTTGTTTATTTAATAGAAAACCAGAGAAGATGGTGCGTCCAGTGAAAAGGCGCAATTCTTCTGTGACCTACACCAAATACCTCATAGAAGCTATCCGATATATCAGGTAAAATAAAGCAAAGTATGTTACTGGTCGCTTGACACCTGGATTAAATAAAAAAAATGATAACCCTATATATAGTATGCATGCTAAGATTTGGTTGCCTCTCTCAGATATCAGAAACAGATACCCAACATAGAAAGAATATCACGCTACATGAACCGGGAGTATGGACTGGCAGAATCCTTCACCGAGAAACATCTCCATTACGCTGTCAAAGACAACATCATCCACTCCTACATGGCGGTGGGCAAGAAGGGCAGCATGACAGGGGTAGAGCAGGAGGGGTTCAAGATTCCAGAGGAAGAAGAGGAAACTGTATGTGTTATTGTAGCTTTGCATGTATTCATGTGATGTATTTTTTGCTCTTAGTTATTTCCCCTGGCCACCCACCATCTTGGTGGTCAATCTGGTAATTTTTCCTCTGTTCTGCCAAATTTAAGAAGGTGTAGCAGAAATATTTGGGGGGGGGGGGGTATTTCTGGAATAAAAATTATGAAATAAAGGAAGATGGAACAAATGTATATTTTTAATTTTTGGAAAAACAATGCTTCCTGCCCCAAAATTGTCAGTAAAAAAAAAAAGAAATTAAAGATGATTGAATAATGAAGGAATATGAGCATGCTGAACTCCAATATGGTAGCCAGTGGGAAATAACTCTTGTTAATTTGGGTCCACTGAAGTAATGATGCAACATTAATAAGGCGTAACAAAAAAATATGTTTGTTTACGGTTACCCGACCGATCCTAATTTTCATCGCCGACCCAAACTTTTTTTTCGTCGTAAAAATCCGGAAGTTACTGGTCGGTCAGTTTAACTTTTACATTCATCTTTGAAATCGAAATTGAAAGTACAAAAACAAAACCAGCAAGTTCAATTTCTACACCAACGAGTTAGTTGCAATTTGCCTACCATTGCATGGCAGTTGCAGAGGTGTGCAACTAGCATCGCCTGATGCCCTGTGCTACCGTTTTTGGGGTAGTAAAAATTAAAATTATGCAAATACAAACGGTATTTTCACTCATTGTTTTTCTATTTAATTTCCAACTAATGAAAATTATCCAGGAAGCATGCTCCAACTGTTCTTAAATTACTTTAACCTTATCCAAAACGATCGTTTTTTCCTAATCCGAATTTCCTCCATTCCTCTTTTCATGATAAATACATGCAGATATCTCTTTCCATTATTTACGGTCCCCCAATCAACTAACAGCTAAGTGTTATGTGATTAAACTTTAATTTATATCAATTGTATTTAATGGTTTGAAATGAAAATAAAATGATTTTGCTTCATTATATGTTCAGAAAAGAAGAGATGATATAATTTCTTAAAATTTTTAAACTTCAACTTTAAAAGGGATGGCTTAGGACCCTGACTTTCTCAATAATGAACTTTTTACAAAATTTGTTTTTACAATTTTTTGACCCTATATTTGGACTGCTCACTTTTTACTTCGGGCTAGTAACTTTATTGCTGTTACAAGCCTGCGGGCTAGTACTTGATTTTTTTTGATTGCACACCCCTGAGTTGTAAGGCAGTTGGCAAGAAACTACCCATATTTCAAGCCAAACAAAAGTGAGGCACTATACAAGGGTAAAACTGTTTTGTAATTCAACCAATTCATGTGAATTTGTGTATAAAAAAATTCAATAAAATAAAAAAAAATTCCTACCTACCGACCCTATTTTATTTCAGCATGTAACAGTAAACAAAGATATTTTTTTGTTTGGCCTAATATTGTCTTCAAATACATGTACCTGTAACTCTTGTATATATGTAATGTTTGTTCCTATTTTGTTGACTAGTTTTAAATGTTTATAAATTGTTTAATGTTAATTTGTACTCTTATACCTCATGTGAGGCCTTGAGTGGATAAAAAATTTCAAACTTGAAAACTATCTATTACAAGAGAATTTTCCAAATAAATAAATTAATAAATTCAGATGTCTCCTTTTTTTGAACAGAGAGGGGACCATGACTGGTATTGTTTTGAGTGCCACACGGCGGGGGACGTCCTGCCCTGCTCCGACTGCTGGAGGGTATTCCATCCCAGCTGTACCCTGGAAGAGTGGACAGGACCCAAATTCACCTGTAGTATTTGTAAGGTAAGAATAGGTACATGTCCTTCAAAGACTTTCTTTAATTACCATGATTCATTTTAAATTCCTATTAAATTTGTGTGTAAAAGTTTGTGTAATTGTGCAGAGTTTCCGAAAACTATCGGTCCTACCGGCAAAACCGATAGAAAATCCAAATGTCCGATGAAATTCGCCATAGTACCGGTCCGTGTGACCGATAGTGGTGAAAGCTTGTCCTGATTAATTTGTTGTACTTTGATCTTCATAAATGAAAATTTTCAATGCAGCATGATCATATTCTTCGTAAAAATCCATGATCTTATCCATTTTGCAATTGTATTTGTCTTTTTTACTTCCAAAAACGATTGTTTTTTCCTAATCCGAATTTCCTCCATTCCTCTGTTAATGGTTAACATGTGCAGTATATAGGTCATGAAGTGCAATGCCCATTGAGAAAATGTAAAGATATTTTATATTTGATTTTATTTTGAATTTCTATCATAATTACTGCTATTTATATATGATTAAATTTTACAAGTTAGAATTAATATTTAAATTTAAAAAGAATTCTAGTAACCTTCAAAAATTTTCTTTTTCAAGAACTAATTTTTTTTCATTATTACATGTAGTTGTTCCCCCAACATTTACTTGGAGCTAGTAACTCTTTTTGCTGCCACAAGCCTGCTGGGGCTGGTGCCATGGTTTTGAATTAGTTCATTTTGAATAGTTGCACAGTCAGTATTGTTGAGCACGAAAATTATTAAATATACAATGTCATTTTCTTTTGAATTACATCTGACATAAAATATACACTGTAGGCCTTTATTGTAAAATTCATTCGGACTGATAGAATATGCTTCGGACTGGTAGCACGCATTGAGTCACCAGTCCGAATGACTGATAGAAATATTTGGTTTTCGGAAACTCTGATTGTCACCACCCAAAAAAAAACCAATATTGAAAAATTTATTAAAACATAAAAATATTAATACTGCATTTTCTTTCTTTTTTTCTTATTTTGGTTTCTCAGGACATTGAGGTAAACTTTACTCTGTAAATGTCTACATCTTTGCTTTCACTCTCTATATTTCAAATTTTTTGAATGTTCGTGGAGGGTTATTATGAAAGAGTTTATTTAAGATTTTCATATTGTTATTTCTTAGTTTTGTTGTTAAAAAATGAATTATGAAGTGACGAATCTTCAGGCCTCGGAAACTTTAAATAAGTTTGTTTTTAGGTAATTAACATATGTAAATGTTGTTACATTAAAAACCTATTTCTATGGTGCACCCATTCTTTCTTGTTGTAAAATACATTCTTATAAAATAATGAATACTTATAAAAATGCCTTTGATAATTTAATTATTATTTATATGTTGACAAAACTTCATCATTTCTGGTATTTGCTTTGTAATAAATATCTTATTCAGAACATTTTGGGAAAAAAATTGCAAGATGTTTTTTTTTGAAAGCCTACTTTGAAATTGCACTTGAATACTCTTTCAATATAAAGCAAAAGATGGGAGATGGCTTTTTGTTTATATGGTGAAAGCAAGCAATGCTTTGGGTAAAACTCCTATATTATCTTGCATGCAAGCAAGTGAGACACACCCAGAGATGCTTTACTTACATGTTTATTCAGGGACCGGCACATGCATATGTACGATGTATGCTATAGAGTATATTAAAATTAGAGTGCTAAGTTCAAGCAAAAGCATATGTCCCACAAATAACTTTCCCAGGCTTGGCTGTTATTGGTAGAAAATACCAGATAATGTATTTATGAGTAGCCAAATGGTCATACTTTACCACATAACATAGCAGGTTTAAAGTTTAAATGCAGAGTACATGTATAATTTATAATATAAATACAGGTACTATTATTTGCCATTTTCTGTTTTTTGTTAGTGTTGTAAAATTCATATTTTTTGGAATTTTCTTTAAACGATTCTTGAGTTAAAATGGACTTTAAATCAGTGTGAAAAATGAAGTTACAGATAAAATAATTATACAATTACATGACTTTACATGAATGTTACAAATGGCAAAGAAAGACCATTTTAAGACATTTTGGAAGGCGTTGTACTGCAGTATACACTTTGTTTTGGTCGCTTGTTGGCAATAAATGGATTGAGATATGCTTATATAATAGTGTATGTGACACCAAATTTTTCAATGAAATTAAGCACATTAAACAAAGTAGTGTAAAATTCTTAACCATATTGAATATATACCCTTATAAGCATCTTGGTTGATAATTACATGAATTGCATTTTTATACTAGTACATGTAAGTACTCCATATAAAATGTAATGCTTATAATGATGTGAAAATAATCAGGGAAAGATATAAACATTGTATAGCATTAGGTAATAAATGATTTTCCTTTCAATCATTTTTAGCTCGGAGTGGGCGTCGGCGTCCCCGGTTAAGGTTAAGTTTTTTGGAGCAGTTTTCTTTTTAAGTACTTCTATGTCCTATATTGATTAGACATGAATGGAAGATGCTTCTAATGTGTTTCATTGTACCGGTCAAAGTTTCAGATGCTGCAATTTCAGCAAAGGAATGACCCGGTTAATGTTTTTGGAGCTGGCTAACATTTCTGGTGCAGTTTTTGGTGTAGGTCTCATTTCCAAGGAACTATTAGCCCTATGTTGACCAAACTTGCATGGATGATACATCTAAGGATGTACACTACCAGACTTGCTTCGGATGCTGAATCTGACCTACATTTTCCGGTTGAGTGAGCAGGTTAATATTTTTGTTGCAGGTCTCATTTCCAAGTAGCTATAAGCCCTATGTTGACCAAACTTGCAAGGATGATACATCTAAGGATGCACATTACCAGGATTGCTTCGGATGCTGAATCTTACCTCTATTTTCCGGTTGAGTAAACTGGTTAAAGTTTTTGGTGCAGGCTTCATTTCAAAGATACAATTAGCCCATTGATGAACAAACTTGCATGGATGGTACATCTTAGGATGCATACTACCAGGCTTGCTTCAGATACTGAATCTGACCTACATTTTCTATATGAGTGAACAGGTTAAAGTTTTTTAGGGCAGGTTTCATTTCCAAGTTACAATGAGCCCTTTAATGACCAAACTTGAATGGATGATACATCTTAGGATGCATACTACCAGACTTGCTTCGGATGCTGAATCTGACCTACATTTTCTGGATGAGTGAACAGGTTAAAGTTTTTGATGCAGGATTCATTTCCAAGTATCTATGAGCTCTTTTATGACCAAACTTGCATGGATGATACATGTAAAGTTGCATACTACCAGGCTGGCTTCAGATGCTGAATCTGACCTACATCTTATTCTGGATGAGTGAACAGGTTAAAGTTTTTGTCTGAGGATTCATTTTTTAGTAACTATTAGCCCTATGTTGTTCAAACTTGCATGGATGATACATCTTAGGATGCATACTAATGGACTTGCTTGGGATGCTGAATTCGACATCTAGTTTCCAGATAATGGACCAGGTAAAAGTTATGGGTGCAGGTCTATCACCAAGAAACTATAAGGCTTGAATAAACCAAACTTGCCAAAATGATGCATCAAGGGATGACAACTCTTAAACTTGCTTCAGATGCTGGATTTTGATCACATTTTTGTGATGAAGAACTAGTTTGAAGTTTCTATATAGGTCTATTCCAAAGTATCAGATCAAAATTGCATAAATTTTGCATTTTTGAATGTACACTTTTTGTTGGGTAATTGTTTGACTTTGCCTTACTTAAAGACAACATTTGTTGAGGTGAGCTCTGTAATCTCTGATTACCTATGTTTTTCCTTACAAAACCTGAGATATACTGTAAATCACTTTTTATTCGCGAGACAGTGTGCTTGCCAAAATTAAATTCTCGCGTATAATAGTATTCCTTAAGATTATATAGAGCAATAACCACAATTCGTGAAAAATTTGTCTTGCTTATCAAGAGTCAATGACTATCACGCGAAAATAAGATGTCGCGAAAATTTTGTGATCTACAGTAGTAGAACAGCTCTATTTGTTGTAAAACAATGAATATTAAGAAACAGTTGTATGGTTTTGTATAAGTGTATTAAACAGACAATCAATACTATGTCATATATTCTTCTTGTCCAGCTTTTTTTTTAAAATAATAATGTAAAAAAAAGTTTTGATCAAATATATATGTAGGATCTAGTTGAATCTTTTCATTTTCAGGCAGCCCTACACCAGTATTTACATGTTTGATTGATTTCTAAGCATTCTAATTCAGTATTTTCTTGATTTTTTGATTGACAGGCAGCCAAACAGAAGAAGAAGATCAAGAGGAGAATGTTAAACACACTGTTAGGGTACACCATACAGAGAATGAAGGAAAAGGTGAGAACACACTGTTAGGGTACACCATACAGAGAATGAAGGAAAAGGTGAGAACACACTGTTAGGGTACACCATATAGTGAATGAAGGAAGAGGTGAGAACACACTGTTAGGGTAAACCATACAGAAAGAAGGAAAAGGTAAGAACACGCCGTTAAGGTACACCATACAGAGAATGACAGAAAAGGTAGGAACATACTGTTAGGGTACACTATACAGAGAATGAAGGAAAAGGTAAGAACACACTGTTAGGGTACACTATACAGAGAATGAAGGAAAAGGTAAGAACATACTGTTAGGGTACACCATACAGAAAATGACGGAAAAGGTAAGAACATACTGTTAGGGTACACCATACAGAGAATGACGGAAAAGGTAAGAACACACTGTTAGGGTACACCATACAAATGAAGGAAAAGGTAAGCATGGAGATCACACAAGGGCTAGATTTTGTAAAGGATATGTAAAACATAAATCTTAAAGAGGAAAAGCACCTTAGGAAGAAATTGAAGTACCAATCTTTTTAAAATGAGATCTTCCATTTGCTCATGTATTTTTATATGTCGTGAGGAAGGATCTTCCATGTGACATTTAATAATTTGGGAGCAATTGGAAGATTTTATTTTTATTAGACTGTTGAAGTACTTGAATCTTATCAATGTACGGTATATCATTTTTTTCGCGTGTATCCAATTTCCGCATTGTTTGCGACGAGTTCTGAATTGTGGAAATAAAACAGTGTAAATTTAATACCAAGTTTTCTTCTTTTAGTAGAATTATTTTTTATTGCTTATATCGTAGAGAGTAGAAATAGTGGGATCAGAGGATAAGCGCAAGATACCTGTAATAGGTATATGCCCTTACTGTTTGTTTACTAATTGAGAAGTTAGCTAATTATTTTGGTCAAGTTCCTTGTGAGAAGCTATTAAACTAATTATACCTTAGCTGCTAGTGAGTTTGGAACAGGAAATGACCTATGATTGTTTAAATCTTAAAAAATAATATCTGTGGATTTGATAGTTAGTATGCAACACAGGTGTGTAATCAGCTGACAGGGTCTTCCAAATTGACGAGGTGATGTAACTCAAGCTAAATGACTTTACATTTTTCATCCATTTCCTTCATAGGCTTAAACAATTGTTAATAATATAATCAATGGGACTTTGAAATAGTGAATATTTGATTCGCATAAATTTAATATACTGATTTAGGTTCTGATTCGTGGAAAAAACATGACGCGGAAAAATCCTGATGTACAGTATATTTATGCTGATCATAAAAGAATAGTTACATGTTGTGTATATAGATATTTATTTTTGAATATACTTGAGAAGTTTTATTATTTTAATGACATTGATCACTGGAGCTTGAACATCACCTAGCTAGTGCCACCGGTTGAAATTGCCACTGGATGTGTCGATCAATGCAATCGCAATAGAAAATAGCAAAAGCTAACAACAAATTTCTTTGATTTTTCTTTTTGGGTATCAGACCAAAGAACTTCACAAGATAGGCCACAGAGAGCAAGAGAAGAAATTTACAAACTTTTTTGTGTATAAGACAATGGATCTCAACCACATAGAGATGCGAGTGGACCACCAGAAATACAAGACAGCTGAGGAGTTCCTAGCAGACATCCAGCTCATCTACCACAACGTGTACCTCATCTATGGAGGTAAATACACTATAAATAAGAAAATAAGGGGGGGGGGGGGGGGGTTAAGAAGGCATTTCTAGTGATTTGTTAAGATGTGATTTATTTAGTTAGTTTTGATCTGCTTTATTATTTATAGTTTAAAGTTGGGAATCATTGCTTATTTTGTAAGCTGTAAAGCTGTTGCTTTTGATTGGCATAGAAGTCACTGCTTTTGTTTGGCTTAGGAGTTATTTTGGCTAGAGCTGCATGTATTTTAACGAGGGTCCCTTGCTTTTGATTAGCATAGGAGACATCCCTATTGATTGGTCTAGAACCATTGCTATTGATTGGTTTGCTTTTAGTTCATATGAATGTTGAATACCTGGGGTATATTGATTTGGTTGTAAAAATACATGTATTACACTTTAAATTGATAGGAGTAAAATGAAATTTATATTTTGAGTTCCCTTCGAATGTGATTTTAAAAATTATTTGTAATTCTTTATATCACTCAGAATGATTTAATGTTTAATCTTTTTTTATTTCCAGAGGAAAAGAAAGGAATGGTGGAACTAGCCTTTATTCTTGTGAAAGACTGTAAATATGATGTTAGTGTTATCAGTCATGCATTTAGTCTACAAGTATGCATAAACATGTATATCAAAAAGCAATGCCTTCAGATTCTGGTCAAAGATTACATTTTAAAGCAGGGTTGCCCCTAAAAATTAAAAAAGCAAGGGACATTAAAAAAGTAGAAGGGGAACTTGAATTCCTCCCCTAAGAGGAGTTTTAGGGGGGAATAACATTCCCTGGCCCCCAGGGTCTTGGGGACACCTCTGACAATCAGACATAAATGTTTTATTTTAAATACAAGTATATTCGATGCTACATGTATATACATATATAAATTATATAATACCTGTGGCTATTAGTATTCCTACATATTGAAGTTAGATCTTGCATACAATGTAAGGAAGTCACATTTTATTTATTCATTTTTTTGATTTTAGATAGATGAAATGAGACAGTGTCAAAACTGTTATTATATGTCCAATGCAAAACCTAAAGATTGGTTCTGTCAGCCATGTGTAAGTATTCCAGAATTATGTTTCATATTCTGTCAGTTCAAGTAAAAGGATACATTCATAAAGTACATGCTCAACTTTGGTATCTCCAACTTGGATACCTTGAATATTATGGGTAATATGTCAAAGTCACTTTGAAGTTCTAACTACTTACTTATTTTTTAAGTAATTTACCCCAGATATCTTGAATCCTCTGTTATATCAAAGTTTTTTTCTCGGTCCCTTTTAATTCCAGATGTTAATGTATTTAAGTCTCTGAAATACTAATTAGATGCATTTTCAAACAGGTATTAACTTTTACCTTTGACTTTAACCTGTATCTGCAATCAAAGTTGCTAGAAAACTGCATATCTGAATTAAAAATCATTACTTTATACAGGGTTATTTTCGCCCTGCTTTATTTTAAAATAAAACGGGGGCAAAAATTTTCCTGGATGCAGTATTCCCTATCTAGCTTGTACACAAGATTTGAATGGATTAGCAAGTCAGGTGTACATTTCTGTATACCTGACTTTAGCTGGGGTAAATAAAATGATATCACAAAGCATAGTTTCCCTGTGATAAAAATAACATGACGTCGTGATACGTTAGAGCAGGTAGTAAATCTCATGGACAGGTTGAATCATAGTTAATTGAATTTATGTTTAAAAAGAATTTATCCAACTAAAGGTCCAATCAAAGAAGAACAGGAATTTAACCAGGGTAGTTTTCAATACACCCTTCAGCCTCAGAGTGTTTGAAATAAAACCTGGGGTAAATTCCTGGGGGTCATTACACCTTTGATTGAAACTTGATAACGAATAATGTGAATCTGTGTGTAAAAGGGACAACTGTATTTTGTTGATGATCATTGTGTCAAAGGGAAAACTGTAATTTGTTGATGATATGTTTTGTAGAATCCTCCACATGAACTTGTGTACGCTAAGTTAAAGGGCTACTGTCACTGGCCGGCCAAAGTCATACGACACGTAGCAGATAAATACGACTGCAGATTTTTTGGGGCCCCACATCAAAGGTATTTATTGATCAACAGTACCATGATATGTATAAATATATTTGACTGATTGAAAATAATTGTAGAATCTTTTTTAAAAAAAAAGAAATAAAAAAAGATTATATTTTAGATTGAGAGGGAATTGATAGAAAACACTTATATAAAAATTGAATTTTTTTTTTCAGAGCCCTTATACCAAAGGATATGATAAAACCAATAGAAACCAACATAAAAACCCTGACAGTCAAAAGATCTTCAGGTAATTACTTTTTTGTGTCTTTACCTATATTTAAAGTCAAAATATGAATTTAAAATAAAATGATCAATTAGAAAGAAAAATTAAATTTGTCTTTGAATTTCCTCTACTGTCTTGAATGATGAAAGTCTAAGGAATCAATGCATCCCTTTCAACATTAATCAGTCTGCACTAGGATTAAGATCTATTGAACATACAGATAAACTTATACATGTTTTATTCATACACTAGAAATTGCTAATAAAAATCTTATTAAAAAATTTTGATTGATTTTAAAATTTTATACGGATTATAAATCAAGAAAGAGAAATATATTAGCCGTATTTTTGGGGGGAGTGAGAAGAATTTCAGATAGTATCTTTGTAATTGAAGGTTTTGTGAAGGCCTGTGAAGAGTTAGCTAGACATCAGAGGTTACTGGCCGAGAAACATTTCACGGCAGACTCGGACTCTGAGAGCCTGGAAGGAAGTGACAACGGACCGGAGAGAATGGAGGAGGAGGAGGAAGAAGAGGAAGAAACCAGTCCACTGGAAGTCAGCTCTACCAGTGTCAGTCCAATGAAGAAGAGGATCTGTTTAAAGGTTGGTGAAGTTCCAGGAGTGTTCTTCCAAATTAAAGTCTGTACCAGTATCAATCACAAAATAAATAGCTCACATTCTTCCAGCTTTGCAAGGTTGTTGTTTGCTCAATCTATGATAATTTTTTGTTTGTTTACATATTCTTTATACATCAGAAGATATGGCTTTTGATCACAATTTGTTTTCCTGTAGGCCCCCACACCAGAGGACAGTAATTTAGTGACGTCTAGTGAGGATAAAGTCCCTAAAGTGATCACACTGAATGCCTCCAGTCAAACCATCACAAAGGTTAGTAGTGTGCCTATGATCTTCATATGTTTTATTATCTCTGTGTCTACTTCAATCCACAAAAATTTTGACCTCACAGAAGTGGGTGATTTTTTCTGTATTTTCAAGTATTTGAGGATGTTTGTTGTAGTAGCTCAATCTTGTGTACTAAATTACCTCTGTATTACTACAGCTAACCAAAATAATCGAGGATGTTTGTTTTAGTAGCTCAATCTCATGTACTAAAATGCCCCTCTGTATCACTACAGCTAACCAAAAGTCAGAGTATTCAGACGGAACTAGAACCAAAACCAGATTCAACCGACTCTAAACCAGAACCAGCTCTACCAATGCAGTGCAGTCCGGACGCCTCCGACGCCAAGAGCGGCGATGAGGAAGCCCCCGTGCTGAGCCCCAGTAATGAAGACAGGGAGGAAAAACCAATAGAGACCACGTGTAACTGTAGTGAGAAGTACGAGAAGATCATCAGTGACTTAGAGGCCAAACTGGAAACAACCCATCAGGATGAGAAAGAGAAGGCCTTAGAAGAACTCTCTGATAGGGTAGGTCTAGAAAAGAGAAGGCCTTAGAAGAACTCTCTGATAGGGTAGGTCTAGAAAAGAGAAAGCCTTAGAAGAGTTACTGATAGGGAGGTCTAGAAAAGAGAAGGCCTTAGAAGAACTCTCTGATAAGGTAGGTCTAGAAAAGAGAAGGCCTTAGAGGAGCTCTCTGATAGGGTAGGTCTAGAAAAAAGAAGGCCTTAGAAGAACTCTGGGATAGGGAAGGGCTAGAAAAGAGAAGGTCTTAGATCTAGAGGAATCTGGGATAGGGTAGGTCTAGATAAGAGAAGGCCTTAGAAGAGCTCTCTGATAGGGTAGGTTTAGAAAAGAGAAGGCCTTAGATTTAGAAGAGCTCTCTGATAGGGTAGGTTTAGGAAAGAGAAGGCCTTAGATTTAGAAGAGCTCTCTGATAGGGTAGGTTTAGAAAAGAGAAGGTCTTAGAGGCCTTAGAAGAGCTCTCTGATAGGGTAGGGTTTAGAGGACATGTTTGGGCTGATTTGTTCATTTCCTTTTATTATTGAACAGGTCTGCCCAGTTGTCTTTTTTTGACAAGTTTATTAGACATTATAGTGAAGAGTAGAGGCCTTTCTTGAAAATATTCATTGTATAATGTTACAGAAAAGAAATGGACAATACTGTTGACAAACTTTTCTTTGTGATATCTTTTATCCATCATTCTTCAATTTGAAATCTAAGAATACTTATTTTGGCAACCAAGGCAACATCTTAAATCTGGAGGTGAATTCACATGTAATTGGTCCCCCTTGAAAAATATGGTATTCATGAATAAAAGAAAGCCACAGAAATTTCTTGTGAATAAACATTATAAAAGTTGGTCTACAGTACTGGTAGTTTATTCAAGTCCAAAAAACATTCAGTATAATTTTTTCATAGCACTGGTTTTCACTGCTGAAAAATATTTCGGCACATGGCATAAAGAAATTCAGTGTATGCATAGAATAGATCACAGATATTCTCAAATATTTTGTTTGATTCCAGCTTCAGAAGGATTTTGAGGAGGACAAGCAGCAAGCCGTGTCTCGAGCCATGGCGAACATGAATCGGGAGATTGAACGTACCAAACAGGCCACAGAGGAGAAATGCAAGAAAGAGTACATGGAGGAAATGAAGAAACTGGCAGCGAAACATAAAGATGCAATATCTGCTACCAAGAAAAAGCAGTGGGTGAGTAGCTAGGTCAAAAGCCATGTCAAAGGTCAAAAGCTATGTCAAAGGTCAAAAGCCAGAGAAGATAAGGGAGTGGATAATTTAAGTAAGACCTTATTTGGAGAAAAAAATTGGTTTTATTATAAATTTATGATTCTTTAACTTTTTAGTGCTACTCCTAAATAAGTCATCATTCTTGGACTGATTAGAATTTTGACTGATTTCTTTTTAGTGCTATAACTGATTAGAATTGTGACTGATTTCTCTTAAGTTTTATAATTGATAAGAATTTTGACTGATTTCTTTTGCTTTTTAGTGCTATAAGCTTTTTGACTTTTAATAGATTTCTTCTTACTGCTATAACTGATTAGAATTTTGACTGATTCCTTTGTAGTGCTATAACTGATTAGAATTTTGACTGATTCTTTGTAGTGCTATAATTGTGAGGAGGAGGCGATGTACCATTGTTGTTGGAACACGTCGTACTGTTCTGTCAAATGTCAGCAGGAACACTGGCACAAGGAACACAAACGTGTGTGTCGACGGAAACGGTAGCCATTCACCAAAAACCATTCATCTACCAGAGGAGAAAATTGGACAGGGTGACATTAAAGCACAGTGCTATTTACAGTGCATTTGTTCTATGAGAGACCAAGTACTTGAAGGATAGAGATTTTGAATACAAGGGGAAAAAAGACTGTGCGGTGCAGAAATTGTTGCAGCAGACTCGATTTAGTTCACCAGCCAGTAAAGATATAAATCTGTCACCCATTTAATTTACAGTGTGGTGTACATGTATTTTATATAGTCATAAGATTTCTTTGATGAAAAATTTTACCTAGCTTTATATTTGGAATATAAAACTTTAGATCAATTTTACATTTAGTTACATTGAATTTGAATTTTTTTTTCAAACTAAAATAGAATTTTATAAATATTTTTCAAGGAAAAATTTTGTAAGCCTTCATAACCGCAAGCGACAAATGAATGAGACTGAATTGCATGTATCCCTTAGCAGTCAGTGAAAGGATACATTTTTGTACAGTACTTTAAATCATACCAGCCATATATATTTGTTATATAAACAGGTGTCCATTGCAAACCATAGAATATCACACAGCCATATTTCATTGTAGTGGTAGCACAGGGAATTTAAAGTCCTTTGCATTATTTATATAGAGTGTAATTTATACATGTGAATAGCAAGCAAATCCTTTTACCTTTCTTTTCAACTATTCCAAGAATTATGAGTAATTATGTACCTGTATATAAATTATAGCTACTTATTTTTTTTAATATATTGCAAGTAGAATGTTCTATATTTTCAAGTTTTTAAATACTTGTATGAAATTATTGATTGGTAGAGTTTTCCCATTGAAAAAATATTGATTTAAGAGAAATTGTTACTGAATTGATACCTAACAGGAGAAGGCTGATTTGCATTGAAAACTCTGATATCTTGATCATTGTCATGTTGAATGCCTGGGATTTATTGAGAGGAGTTGGTTGTCTTTTGATACTTTGTTATGATTAAAACCTTGTGTTTGTTGATTTGAGAATATCTTAAAAGAATACTGTATGTGTACTTAAAAAAAAAACGGGCTTCATATTTTAGCGGCTTTGGGGCAGACAACATTTTGCTAATTCATGAATACCGTTAAAAAATCAATTATACATGTACCGGTACATGTAATTTAAAGGGCAGAAATGTGTAGCGCTAATTCATGATCGTGCTACCCAGTGATTGCGCTAAATGTTGAAAACTCCAATTTATGTACACGTACAGTATTTCCTAATTCTACCCTTTATATCAAAGATATACTGTATGTTCTCATTTTATACGAGAACTTGTTCAAAGACTCTTATGCTCGGAAGGAATTTACAGCAAAAAATGTTTGCAGATAAGGCTAAGCCAACTAGACTTGGAGTGCATCTTCGGAACTCGTAAATGCTGACTTTGTTTTAAGATATACTTGAGCGCTTGTAGATATAGATTCTAAACAGAGCTATTTTTGTGTTGATCGTCACACATTTTAGCAGAGGTAACATTAGAGATATAAGTATCAGATAGACCCTCTCATTTGCAGCTTATACTTTATGTTCTTAATTTTTCTTTTCATCAAAGAAGGTAGATGAGAATATTTTGATTTTTCACGATTTATTTTTTTTTGTAAGATGATAACATTTGTATGAACAGTTTTAGATGAAATATTTTAAATTTTTCCTTTATCAATTTTTTTTTTTGATAATGACCACCAAACTGATAAGCCAATTAAGACAGTGCAGATATTTACATGTACTAAATAGGGTTATTTTTGCCCCATGGTATTGTCACCCTTTTACTCTTTGAATTAAATCTGCCCCATATTAATATAATATAAATTTCTTGACTGCATTTTAAGGATAGTAGAAACTTTTATAGGCAGGCTCCTTTTTAATCTTTTTTTTCGTATTATTACTATAAGCTTTGCCTAAACCATATTCTTTCTGTACAAAACTATACCTTAGATATTGATCTATATATAAATTTTTGCGGTTAATGAACAAAAAAAAATTGTTTTTTAAAAAAAAACATGAAAATTTACCAAAAGTTACTTTTTAAGTTTCTGTTTAAATAACACTTAGAATTAAGTGAAATGTTGATTGTAAAAACCCTATGAATCTGTGTTGAGAATTTAGAAATCCAAAAAGCATCTAATATAATAAACTTTGCAAATATTGTTGTACACATTAAATGCTAATTATACAATGGCATCATTTATATTTTTTTCATTTTGCTTTATTATCTGTACTTTGTATATGAATATAAACTTTTAACTTAGAAATTCATGTTTTGAAATAATACCACATATAGGTCTTTTTTCATTGCCACTGTAAATATACTTTTTTTCCAAGGGGACATAAGTCTGCACAATCACAATTTCTGTCCATCTGCGCTTAGAAAATTGCTAAGGTACACTGATTTAAAATTCCACAGAAAATATAGTGTAAAATAAAGCTAAACAGAAAAAGTTCACATACTTAATATGTGTCTAGTGCTTTATAATGCTGGGGAATTTTATATTATCATCTATATTAATTATTGTGATTTTTCACTTAAGCAAGGAAGGATAACTGTCCTCTTTTCCTAAATCTCTCATCATTTGTAAATTCCTATAAATGTTACTGTTCTTTCATTACTTGTCAAGTTAAAAAAAAATCAGCAATTTGTTGACTTTTTAATGCCTTGTATCTTAAAAACTTTTATTTCAAATACAAGGCATATGTTTAAGTTGAATCCCTAGTCCCAGTTAAGACTGATTGTGAACTTTGATAACTCCAATGTGACTGTGTATCTTAACCTCTTTTTTTCAATTACAACAAGAAATGCTTGCTTAAGATACTTCTGAAGTAGTACAAAAACTCTTGCATTAAGTTATTGTTGACTTTCTATATTTTGAACATTGGTATTTTTTAATATTGTTAAGATGAGTTGGAAGTCCAGCCATTATCTTTTAAGTTTTTTTAAAATCGTTTTTGTAGAATCCTCAGAGATAGTTTTTTAAGGCTTTGATATAACAGTGTTTGAATGTACTTAATTTGTGCACAATTTTTTTTCTAAAAGAAAATCAACTTGAACACCTTATAAACAAAAGATGAAATGTATATTACTTTCATTGCTAAGTCTTATACACTATAGTTTTGTGAGGACTTATTTGACATTGATTTGTTAGTTGTTACCATTAAAATAACCAGGCAACTGATTTAATTAGTGACTAGGAATATACATGTAATTGTGACTGATGCAGAAAATCAAAACTTCACCACAAAGAGATAGTTTCAAAGTTTTTCAGGGGACTATTATAAAGAAATACTGTCTCATTGGGCGTATGTTTCTTAGTTAACTTACCTTATCTATTAATGTGCTTAAACAGATATTCATAGCCTTATTAAATTTTCTTCTAAAGAAGAGTGGTGAATTGTTCTTCATTATTTGTTCTTTTTTTATTCTTATCATGAAAGTAGATTTTTTTTTTCCTTTTTGTTGCTAATCTGTTAACTAATAGGTAAACTTCATCATTATGTAACCATTATCTAAAAGAACCAATGATTCTTTTTTTTTTAATTGCTTATCTTTACTAAATGAATAAACTACATCACTATTTAACCAGTATCTAGAAGAAATCTTCACTTTTAGTCATTAATCTCAAAAGGCAGAGTTAAAATGGTGCAAATTGAACTAGTCATCCAGTCCTCTAAATGTGTTGTGTTCCAATTATAGCTTTTAAAGAAAGTTGAGAGTTGTACCTGTGTTTTGACAAATTTAAATTTAACATTAGATAATGGTATTTACATATTGATTTTTGTAGAAATGAAAATAAATAAAGACCAAATTAATGATCTTGAGTTATGATGGTGAATCAAATTTACATAGTTTATCAGGAACATTTTTTGAATTTTTTTTACAGTCTTCTTAAGACATGGTTTGCATTAACAACTTAATCTGCTTCTAGATCACAAAATGAATTCTTAGTCTAAAGAGGATTCTATTTTTTTCACTTCATTAAAATAAATTACAGAAATGGTGAGAAATCTTGTAGGTAAATGATTTGAGGAATCACTGTCTAGTTAGGATAGTATGCCAGGGCATCAACAATAGTGGGAAACATGGGATAATTTGCATAACGGGCGAAGCCCGTTATGCATAAATTATCCCATGTTTCCCACTATTGTTGATGTCCCTGGCATACTATACTAACTAAACAGTGATTCCTTATATTTCCATCTCATTGTGAAATAAAATTGTAGATTTAAAGTTTAAAAATGCAGACATAGATTTAAATTACACGAGGATTCCTGTCCTAATTTCAATAGTCCTAGCTCACTGACTTCAAACACAACGGCAGCTGCACGAAATTTTCATGCATATTTGGCCTCCTTAGCGTCAGACTCAGAGACAGATGCGCTCGAGATTTGCATGCATACTAGGCCTCCTTAGCTCCTGACCTATCGACCTGCCTAATTTACATTCCGGCAGAATTATCAGGAAATCAACTCCGTCAACTTTCAAAGGGTTATCATAGAGAAAAAATTTAGAAATGGAAATATTCTTCCAAAATCAACATTAGATGCTAAAAACCGTTGTTTAAACCACTTGCACAAAACCAATTTTAAATGGTGTAATGTGTGAACTTGTTAATCTTTTATAAAGGGTTACGGATTTATTTTTACCTAATTTAATAAAGATGTCATCAAATCCTCCAACAAACTATCGGAATTCTCATGTTAAAAAATTGCGACTGGTATATTAGCAGATGATTTTCATATTCATACTACCGGGTAGATGAAATCCTCCGCAAGCTTCCCTTACTTAAGTAGCAATATACCCTTATTAACTGCATATGGGGTTTATGTCTTCCAGATAATTTTATCTGCAAGAGTATGTTCTATATACGAACAGTTTCTATTGCGAAACAAGCTATTGATAAACAAGTTGATGAAACAAGAATATCAACTGTATTGTATCTGTTCACTGTATTGTATAGAGCCATTATGTATTTTCTGTAGTCAACACAGCATATCAACAAATTATACAATCTATAAGTAAGTCTTATGCTGAGAGGTTTTTATACGCCCGTCTTAAGACGGGACGTATTATGTTATAGGCTTCGTGTCCGTCTGTCTGTTAGCTTTTTCGTTTCCGGCTCATAACTTTAATACTATTAGGCCTAGGATTATCAATTTTTGTCATCTGATGCATCTTGGGTAGAAGGTGTGTCGCACACAAAAAGTAGGTCGCTCTGACCTTTTATTAAGAAGTTATAGCCAAATATGGAAAAATCCTTTCCGGCCCATAACTAGAAAACTATAAGACTTACAATCATCAAACTTGGCCAGTTTATGCATCTTAGGTAGAAGGTGTGCCGCAACCTGAGCTGTGACCTTTAATTTAAGTGAAATTTAAAAAAAAATTGTGTCTTTTTACTATTCATTTGAGCATCCCAAATAATGTAAGAGTATTGCACTGTCCTTATTGAAAAGTGTTAAATCAAGAAAATACTTAATTTTTTTAAGCATATACTTGACAGCAATCTATAACAAATATAATGTTTGTTAGAGAAATCCTACCTCTCCCTTGATTTTATCAAGCACTGGTCAAGAAGAATTTTGAAAACAGAAAATTGCATGTCAAATTAGAGAGAAATTAATGAGTTTTGAGTGTGAGGATCTAACTGATAGAGCATCAGTGTTATCTATATCCCGTGGGTATTGGGCAGTTGGGTAAGCCTGTTGGATTAAAAATAGCTCTTGTTGGCTAGCCTAAGTTTTAAAATGAATTTGATGAAAAGTATTTAAAACTAATTTGATGAAAAGTAATTAAAACTAATTTGATATTGCATAATAGACTAATCTGATATTATATGATATTATTAATTTAAAAATTAATTTTAAGGGGTGGGGTGGAATCAGCATGTCCATATGAATTACATATTAAAACTTGTCGGACATTAAACATGTTAAATCTCAACCAAAAAAAAAAATCTTTGAATATTGTATATGTTTAAAAAAAATTTATGGTAGATAGTGCAGACCCATTCATCTCTTGGTAGTAATGAATAGACAAGCATCCAGTTAAAGATTAATTAATGAGTTCAATGTAGGAAGGCTAGCTGTCTCAATCAACAGTCTTATCTGTATCCTTTGTTGATTAGACAGAAGAAGTGCTGGTCAGTTTATAGCATATGTCATTTGATGGCCGGTGTAAAGACGAATAATGACCCCCATCGAATAATGACCGGGGGTCATTTTTCGACAGCGAAAAATGACCCCCGGTCATTATTCGACGTAGAAAAATGACCCTTTTGTCCGTAGAAAAAGTGTCACTTCCCTCAAAATTTGCAGAACCCACGTGAGGAAAAATGACCCCCGTAGAAAAATGACCCCCTGTAGATTAAAGCT
>PRKT01001158.1:55454-65923 GCA_003671525.1 Saccostrea glomerata
TATTGCACACAGGTCCTTCATTTAGTGGAACTCTTCAACTCCAGGGAAGAACCCCAAAAAATTCAAACTACGTTGCGTATGACCTTAATAAATTATTGTTTAATTGAATAACTGTGATGGATCTCATAAAAACCTATGAACTATACAATTTGTTTAAAAAAAATTAAATAATAATGAAATAAGGAATTAATGCCGGTTTTCTTTTCGACAGTAGCAATGTTATTCAGGTATCTGGATATGTATACTAACTAGTATGTAGCCAAAGTGATTTTTTACTGAAAAGCAATGGTTTGAGTAAGAGAAAGTTTAAACTTTAAAATCAGGGACAGGCTGCTGACACGGAAATTACAGGGTTTTCAATTATCGCGTTTAAAGTGAACATTTTGTGAATATAAACTACCGTCACAAACTATCGAACATTGGGCAATATTTTACCTGACATGTTTCAAAGAGCTAGATACACTAACCACCAAAGGTGCCTCAAGTTTATGAAGTTTGAAATCCTGATGCCTGTTAAATGTTATTTTGCTGTTGACTTTGTTTTTATTCCATGTAGACTACTGATTACTCTATTTACCGATAAATACAGAGGGGTCTCAGCGGCCATGGCCGACTGACAGGGGAAGCTTTCTCCTCTTAGGTAACCGATCCCAATTCTGGTGTTTTTACCGGACCGTGAATTTTACCTGTTCACGATCTGTAGAAATTCTTTACTTGATTCCGAGAATGACCACACTTAATTATCTTCACTTTTACACAAGCTTCCTTAAATATATATTGTAGTTTAAAATTGCATAACATTCGTGTATATAATAAAAAATTAAATTGAAATTCATGAAGAACGCAATAGAATAAAAGGAATAAAGGTCAATTACTTGTACATAGTGCTCGAAAAACAATATCGTCACGAATACATGTATATCATTAAGTTTTAATTAATTAATAGGATTAGAGAGAACACTCTATAGTGTCAATTTTTGAAATTTATTTTGAAAATACTTAATAGCAGTATAGATATTCTTAATATAATTGAACGATGAAAACAATTAATTGAAGTACATGTACATTATTTTAAAAATAATTTTCCGGACGAAATGAAGCACAAAGGTTGTGTGAAAATTTCAAAATAATATTATTTTTGATTAAGTTATAGGAGATAACAAACAGTAATCGAGTTCCAAAGTCCGTTTATACAATGCTTGTTGGAAGGAGAGCAAACACAGACTCTGCAGACAGTCTCGTTTAAAGTCACCATTTGGCAAGTTCTGTGGTCAACACAGTTAATGACCTTGTCATCAGAATACATTCAATCGAATCTTACTGGTTTCAAATAATGGATTCGCGAATATTGACGTGCTAGTTGTCTATATATACGGATTTTTCCGTTTTACAGTCATGACAAACTGCACGTTGTGAGTGTGACCAGTCAACAGGGAATGCTTACTCCTCTATGGCACCTGATCCCTGATGTTTTCGTTGGTCGTGTATGCTCTACACCCGATTTGTAATGTTAGATAGAATTTTAGATTTAATACTGTTTGTTATATCCATATTTCATTAGGGTATGCCACACGGCGTCATTTTTGACAATGCCTCGCTGAAAGTGTTTAATTAATATGCATAATACGCAATTTATTTCCCATTTATGGTCCCTTATTAACGTTTTCACTTATCGATTAATACTACTGCAGATTAGAGTTTTTATATATGGTTGTAAAAAAAAACTTGCTGATTTAAATAAAAAAAAGTATGACGGTCTTTATCTTGAAAACCTTATATTTTTTCGCCTATAATTCTTTTTCAAAATTGGAAAACTCATCATTCTCTTACATTCCTATAATATGCTACAAACTAAAGAAAAAACTATCATTTCCAAACAATGTACAGAAAATAAATGAATTCTTGGTCAGAAAGTTAATTATGTATTTATTTAAAAAACTTTTTTATCACAACACCCTCACGCAATGAAATCTGGACAATTGTTTATTTACATTTTTCGCTATTTTTAAATTTGGATTTTCTGTTAAAGACCCTGTTTTTAAGCGGTTAGCTTCGCTAACCGCTTTATGGCATGTGTCCGATTTTTATCGACACCGGAAACTTCCATAAGGCGCTACCTATCGACAACGGAAACTTCAACAAAGCCTCTACCTAGTACCTATGATTTGTTTCTAACACATATAAATTAATCAAATATAGATAGGATGAAAATTCAAGAACAGTTAAGGATTTCCGCCCACTCATATGGGGTTTCTGTCGTTTACGTTTAATATATTCATGATTGTCTGAGTTAAACTGTGACAGAGAATGCTTTTGAAATATTTACCAATACTTTACTTGCTTTTTGGATTTCCGACGATGTGAACGATAAAAGTTCAAAATATCTAATATACTTATTAATTTACATTCATTCATATGAATTTGCAAGCAATAATAAATCGCTTCAAATGTATTTGACCTTTAATCCTAAATACAAACAGTCATGAAGACTGGTGTACAGAAAAGATCTATTTGTCCTGTAAAATTTAGTTGTAACAATATCAAAGATAGTGAAGTTCTACAATAATAGTTATTCTATCATGTACATAATTATTTGGTTGGATTTGAGAGGGAGAAAAAAAAAGCAAGTTTCCAGGAGGGTGAAATTCCAGTGATCTCATACATATGTAACGGTCTAGCAGATGTCTGAATTCAACTTAAACGTTTTTAATGCACAAAAATCAACACAAATGAATTTTAAACAGAGTGTTTCATTTTTTAACTTACAATTCTTGCCGAGAATTCAGTTTCAATCAAAACTGTAAACAGATTTAGAATAGTGTAGTTTTCTAAAAACAAGATGTTTATAAATACTATAATTTGTACAACATCGCGCGATCATTCATTCCTAAAGGAGTATATACATGTACAATAAATTTATAGATAAAAAAGATGATTCATTTCAAAATCTCAAATATTTCTCATCGATAACATTTAAACTTTATCACCTGCGTATCACTCAGTACTGGTCTCAAATTTAGTGGTTTCAAACATTTTATACTATGTACGGCTCTGTAGCCTTTACTGAAGCCCATTTAGGGCCTATCACAATTTTTTTTCATATGTTGTCGAATTTGTTAAAACGAATTTCATTCGTCATAACATTTAATATTCCTTCACTGAAATCAACGTCAATGATTCTAAACTTAGAAGTTATAACGAATTTGTTATAGCGAAGTATAAAATAGAAATAACGAATTGAAATCCTTGAAATTAGCAACTTTGGCAATTCATTAGATAGAATTAAGAAATAATTTTGATATGTCATAAACTGGGCTTCCTTACGAATTCGTTTCAATCAATTTAATTTTCATTATCAGACATTTAGGAACTTTAAAAAAAATTTTTTTGGACAACTTTGGTATTCGTTAAAGGTATTGTAACCTGGCATTAAAAAAACTTTTGAATTCGTTATAAACAAAAATTAAGATGAATTTGTTATCACAGAAGAATATAGTCACAATGAATTAAAATTTTCGTTATGATAACGGATAATTTTTGGACGATTCAACGATTCGTTAAATCAAATAAAAAATATTGTTTGATATAGGTCCCATTTCAGGAAAAATCTAAAAAAAAAAAAATAAGAAAATAAAAAAAATAAAAAATTACATCTGTTTTCAAGAATTGACAATTATTGCAAAAGTGTTATTTAATAAAAGATAATTTTTGTTCATTTTTAACAACAAATTGATTTAAATATTTTAGTTTTGTTTCTTTTGAAAATTCATTACTTCTACGATGAGCTTTAAACAAAATCAAATTTATATTTCCTTGGTCCAGCGCTGTCCCTGAAACCCAAGACAAAGTTGGCTATACCCCGGTACATTGAATATCTCTCTCTTATCCACAAATGCAAGACAAAGTTGGCTATACCCCGGTACATTGAGAATCTCTCTCTTATCCACAAATGTCATGTTGATTAATTAACTTTTTTTTACATGAATACAATGAACGCTTATTCCTATGTTGCAACCACTATTGAAATAACGACCACTATTGAAATAATTATATCAATAGTGGTTGAGAGTGCATTTCAATAGCAAACATAGTAAGTAACTACTATTGAAATACGACCACTATTGAAATAATTATATCAATAGTTGTTAAGAGTGCATTTCAATAGCATACATAGTTAGTAACCGCTATTGAAATACGACCACTATTGAAATAATTTTATCAATAGTGGTTGAGAGTGCAATTCAATAACAGACATAATTAGTGACCACTAATGAAATACGACCACTATGGAAATGATTATTTCAATAGTTGGTGAGAGACTGAGAGTGCATTTCAATAACAAACAAAGTTAGTAACCACTATTGAAATACGACCATTATTGAAATAATCATTTCAATAGTGGGTGAGGATGCATTTCTATATAATAACCATAGGTTTCAACAACTATTGAAATTCGAGCACTACTGAAATAATTATTTATATTAATAGTGGGTGAGAGTGCATTTCTATATAATAACCATAGGTTTCAACCACTATTGAAATAGGAGCACTACTGAAATAACTATTTAATAGTTGGTGAGAGTGCATTTCAATATGGTAACCATAAGTTTCAACCACTATTGAAATACTACCAGAAAAGAAGAAAAGTTTCACCATGTCAGCAACGTTTAAAATAATTATTTCAATATAATTTATATTGGATTCATTGTTCAAAACACTATTGAAATCAATAATTTTTGTCCATATTGAAATCTTTATTTCAAAAGTGAACATTATTTCAATATTGGTTGCAACCTACGTTTGTTATTGAAATGAATCTCACCCACTATTGAAATAATTATTTCAATAGGAGTCGTATTTCAATAGTGGCTACTATCTATGTTTGGTATTGAAATGCACTCTCAACCACTATTGAAATAATTATTTCAATAGTGGTCGTATTTCAATAGAGGTTATTATCTATGTTTGTTATTAAATGCACTCTCAACCACTATTGATATAATTATTTCAATAGTGGTCGTATTTCAAAAGTGGTAATTACCTATGTTCGTTATTGAAATGCACTCTCAACCACTATTGATATAATTATTTCAATAGTGGTCGTTATTTCAATAGTGGTTGCAACAGTCCTATATAAAACTTGTGAAAAGTACAGCCCTATTGGCTCTGCTTTTAGGCTCCTTGGTTGGAATTTCTTGGTCTAAAAAAGAAATTCTAAAATTTATTTAACATTGTACGAACAAAAAGTACTTTTTTCAATAATTAAGCAGCTAGTCTTTTACCAGGAACTACAAAATTAGTGCTTCTTGACCAAGGATTTGGTTTAATTGGCCACACCACGGTGTTGTCATGTTGTAAATTTTGAATTTACCGGGTGGCAGTAAATACAAAATTTACAACATGTTGTAAATTTTGTATTTACTGCCACCCGGTAAATTCAAAATTTACAACATGACAGTGTACTGAACTTTATATTATGTATACGAACTTGTAAGAGACAAAATGCAAGCTAGACTATAATATAATTATGAGTACAGAGTCTTCTTTTAAGAAAAATTAATGTGATTTAAGACCATTTCAAGGTACGATAAATACATGATACTCAGGTGTCTGTCAAAATTGTAGCCATCTTGCTGTATTTTCAGATGGATAGAACCATGTCTTTTACATGTGATATATGCAGGGAGGATTTTAAAAATCAGCACGGGTTGAGTATACATAAGTCAAAAATGCATTCACCCCTAACCTGTGGAATCGGTCAGAAAATGACAAAAATGCATGGTGGTCGACAAAGGCCATCCACTGCCAGTGGTACCAGAAAAGATGGACACCCGGGAAGAAATCCGTCCACAGCCGCCCATAATCCACATAGCTACAGCCCTGTAAACGCAAAAAGCAAATCTTACAGTGGACCTCCAAGAGAACATAAAAGTGCTACAGGAACACGGCCAAAATCAGTGCCACCTAAATTTGTAGAAAGTCATGAAATAGATCCTCATTCGCCAGGAAAGAAACAAGTTATTAAGAAGGCTGCTAAAATGGTACATGCTTCCCCTGAAACTTTAACCAAACTTCCAGAGAAAACAGGGGGTCGAAGTAAACCAAAGGAACCGTCGGCTACCGAGAGGTCACCTTCATCAATGTCAAGTGAGAATAATCAATTGAATTGTAAAAGTGCTACAGGAACACGGCCAAAATCAGTGCCACCTAAATTTATAGAAAATCATAAAAGGGATACTTATTCGCCAGAAAAGAGGCAAGTTATCAAGGAGACTGCTAAAATGGTACAGGCTTCCCCTGAAACTTTAACCAAACCTCCAGAGAAAACAGGGGGGCGAAGTAAAGCAAAGGAACCGTCGACTTTCGAGAGGTCACCTTCATCAATGTCAAGTAAGAATAATCGATTGGTTTTGTAAATTTATTTTTGTTAAACTATGTTATGTAAGTACTAGTTAACATGCATTTTTATGCCCCTTGATCGAAAAATTGTTTTGGCTTGTCTGTCTGTTTGTCTGTTGTCAACTGTCGTCAACTTTAACGTAGCCCATAACTATTGCGCTTCAAGGTAAGGCTTTAATAGTTGACATTGGTGTTCATTATGACAAGACCTTTCCATTGGTACAGAAATTTTTGATCTTGTGACCTTAATTATGAACTTTTAACTACATTTGAAAAACTTCAGAATTGTGTTACTATCTGGGGCATAATGTTTTACAAACACATCTTGTTCCATGAAGAAAATAACATGATCTCCAAATTTCTTAGATATATATATATATACTAGTATCCAATGAAATGATATACATTTAATTCAATTCGTTTCAGATTCGACACTCTCATGTCTTGCTTCGGATAAAAGCAAACTTCTTACAATTCTCAAAGCAGGCATTATATGCCCTAAAGAGGACAGTAAATTAAGGGTGGATAGAGTTAATATATTTGTTCAGCATTTAGAAGAGACCATGGCCAGGGTATCGGATTTTCCATTGGAATTGTTTAAATCTGGATCTTACTATGACAAAACTAAGGTAATATAGAAGAATATTTTTTATCCTTATGAAACCATAGTATTTCAAAGATAGAGAGCTGATAAGAGCAAATGAAAAAAAACTAGTGCATTTAGTGCATTATATTAGTTATTATATTATAAATTATAAAGTAAAGATTTTTATATATTTTTTTGGTAATTAATAAAACAGTTTTCATGTTATATAATACACCTGTGCAGCTGAAAGATAAAGAATGCTTTTTGTTTTTATCCTGTTTTTTACAGATTGATTATGCTGACGAGTTTGATTTTATGTTTTACCCTAAAGCCAACTTTGAAGCTGACTTTTCAAATTGTCCGCCCGGATATTGTAAAATAAAGAGAGGTCGAACGACTAGTCAGGACTTCAATAATATGCTCAACAAAGATGGTTATCTTATTCCCGAACGTTTTAAAGAGAAGCTGTTTGAAATTTTTAAGAAGTGTATTGAAAATCCTGGCTTCCGAGAGGGAAGAAGAACAGAGAGTAAAAATATTTCCTTATAATTTATATCTTACTTAAACTACTTTCCCTTTTTAGCAAAATCTGTTCCGAACTGGTGCATATTAAATCTTGTTTTTGCGACCGCGGTATTCTTAATTTTTATTTAATAATTATCAGATATTAGCAATTTAAATTTAATTTAAAAAATTAAATCAATCTCTAACATCCTACTTACACTGAATATCGACCATAAGTCGATAAAGTAAAGTTACTGAAATTTGATGAGGTTTATTCATATCTACACAGACCTAATCAGGTATGGGTTGACCGAAGCCGAAGGTCGAAACTAACCAAATTTGACCAGGACTGTAGAGTCACATGTACACCGATTTTAAAAATAAATATCCGTTCATTAAATGATCAGTAATTTTAGATCATTTTCTCTATCAAATATTATCAAACATGAAATATGCATTGTGCCTAGCGATAAATAATAATCATATTTCTGAAAAGGTGGAAAGTGAGATTCCTCAATCAAATACAAAATACGTTTGTATAGGAGTCTCTCTAGAGTTTTCGATTTTGGCGCCTTCATGATATACTTCACAACGAAACATGCATTAAAACTCGAATTCGATTGGTAACCGTTATTTTATTGTTTAAAATTTGTAAGGCATTTTATGGTTGGTCATGAGGAAAACCCCATAAAAAACTCCCAGACTTTCATTTTGAGGCGAACTCGCTCAAAGTAACGCCCAGAGGAGAAAGTTTGTTCCTATCATAGAGCATCAAAATTCTTTAATCATATTACAAATACGACGTATGACGTCAAAATTACAGTTCATAAGTATGCAATACACTTATATGTTTTCTAGGAAAGCCGCGGAATCCCGAGAGTCCCGCCTTCACTATTTTCTATAACCTACAACTCCAGGGTAAACCTCCAATCGACATTGATCTAGTTCCGGCCATTAGACTGGACGGATGGCCCTCCACTTTTAAAAGACCGAGCGCAAAATGGCTCAGCGAGGACCATGCTAAGGAGGCCATAAAATGTTTCCACGCCGTCACGAAGACGTTCCCAGGAAGTAAGGAATATGTTATTACATAGTTTGTTATTACAGGCCTATTTTATTATAGGATGAAACAACAGGTTTTTTTGTCTGTTCAATGAAACTTATCGTTTCAAGCCACGGTCAGGAGTTTGCATATTGCTCTCTCTAATCTCAGCTAGATGGGTAGAAACTGAAATTTTGGGTAGTAGACGTCAGACCAAAATTTTAGTCCCTATCCATCTCGCTGAGATTAAGCAATCTCCTACATGGGAGCTAGAGGATTGTACATTTTGGCCGTGTTTTGCGACGATGAGAGAAACTTGTCTTATTCGGATGTTGGATTTCCATGCTCAATATTTAAACAAATGAACGTAACAATTAAACAACAAATTAATTTTGATTATAAATAACGATATTTTTTTCACTGTAATAAACTGTTACCTATTCACTTGTATTTAGATCATGCAGATGCAGAATTTCTCTGGCGGATTTCGTTTTCACACGCAGAACGGAAGCTGATTTACCACGCAGATTACACAGACAAAGGCATTCGAAAGACAATCTTTAAAATTCTGAAGAAATTAAAGGAAGACATAAAAACCGATTCTCCGAAAATCGAGAAGTTCTGCAGCTACCACCTTAAAATGTTCATGTTGGGATTTTTTGATAGACACCAAAACTTCTCGGAGAAAAATGAGCAGCATTTGTTTAATCAGAGTATCAACGAACTTGTCAAATGTCTGCAGGAAGGAGAAATACGGAACTATTTTATTCCAAACGACAATATTTTGAAATATGTACCGGACAACGAAAAAGATCTCATTGCACGAAAACTTAAAGAATATATTTAGATTGACTGTTCAGGAAGTGTTAAGGATGACCATATTGAGTGTAAAGTGAAATTAATGTTTTTACTTTTTTAATTTTAAGTCATCATATTTGCATACTATTCTAAACAACCGTTTATGGTTGTGAAATGCCATATATCTTCAATGAAGTGCATTTATAAACATTTAATAGAGAAAGCTGAATTTTACGCTTTATTGATTTATGCTAGTACATGTGATATAATTAGATATACAATTGTAGCTTTGTAAATTATACCCGCACTTTCTAAAGAAAGTTCGGGTATATTGTTGTTACTCATGTCCGTACGTCCGTCCGTCTGTCCGTCCGTCCGTCTGTCACACTTTTCTATGCCAAAAATTTATACCACCCCCCCCCTTTATCAAACCTAATCTACATCATTAATTTAATTCTGTTGTTTAATTTCCGACGAGTAATGAATTAAGAATATGAAATACCTATCAGATGGAGGCCCATGGGTCACATGGTCACTAGCTGCAGATCTGTAGCGTTATGGTTTATATATTAGTCTTTGATCATAAAGCTACAGATCCTGTAATGCAAAAAAGGTGCAATTTACGGCGCAATTTTTTTTTTGCGCACTTCTGGGGAGAATTTCTCCACTTTCCAGCACCGGTCAATTTACTACCTTTCACTCCCTAATTCTAGGCACATTATTTAACTAATCTGTATATTTTATCCATTTCCAATCCTTTTACAGTCGTCTCTTCACGTTATAAACTCGCTTGATTAAAATTATTTGTTAGATTGCTGAAAATTCACATCAAGCGAGTTTATTGCCTGTAGAGACAACTATAAATGGCTGAGAGGTGGACAAAATATACATATTGGCTACAGAATGTGTCTATAATTAGGGAGTGAAAGGTAGTTGATTGACCAATGCTAGAAAGTGGAGAAATTCTGCTCAAAAGTGCGCAAAAAATATTGCGCTGTAAATTGCACCTTTTTTGCATATGGGGATCTGTAGCGTTATGGTCAAAGACAAAAAAATAAAACCATAACGCTGCAGATCTGCAGCTACATGGTCACCTGAGCATATTATGCTCAATTTGATGAATACATGTATTATGTAAAT
>PRKT01001159.1:0-28199 GCA_003671525.1 Saccostrea glomerata
ATCAGTGTAAATATACATGTACAGTATAAATATAATGTCAACGTGAATTGCTGTGAATAACATTTACACAACTTGTATTCTCTTATTCAGAATGTTTTAGCTCTTTGCATATTGAATGCACATGTGTTCCTTTTAAATGAATTTTATAGACAGAATGTTTTTTTTGGCTCTTTGCAATATTCAATTCACATGTGTTCCTTTTTAATTAGTTTTAATTATGTCTTGTTGTGTATAATACTGAAATCTTATTACACAATAAAATTGACAAGAAGAAAAATATTAGTTATCTTTTAAGAACAGTTTGCAAAAAATGCTTTCTTCTAATATCTTTACTTACTATTTGCTGGATCTTCAGATAACTTACAAATGATGGTTAGATATGGAAAACAAGGGTCTTTTATACGAAATCACAAGAAAGCTCTATAATTAGATCGGAATAGTGGTTGTTGATATGGGAACAAAAGTTTAGATGTATTCAATCATTTAAGAAAGCCCTAGCTATAATTAGATCGGATTGGTGGATGTTGATATGGGAACAAAAGTTTAGATGTTCCTAAATTAAACGAATACATAGACTGTTGCTAAGCAGAGGATGACTTCAGATGTTCTTAAATTAGACTAATTCAGATACTGTTGCTGAGCGGACTCTCTCTTAAAGAGTCAACCCGTGACGTCAGTGACTGTAGACTCCTTGACTGTAGACTCACTCTTTGCACTAAGGTAACCCGTGACGTTCTTGACTGTAGACTCACTCTTTGCACTAAGGTAACCCATGACGTCATTGACTGTAGACTCCACCCTTGACCTCTATGACCTTTATGGGAAAAACCCATGACGTCATCCTGACTGTAAAGTGACTGTTCTCTGTCTCCCTTACTACTAGGAGGAGTAGCATTTTGAAACAATTTTACAGACATTTCTATTTTTAGTAACCACGGCAACACCGTTCATCGAAATCAAAAACCGATATACAGAATTATGTATCTTAGTGTATTCTACTTGTGTGCCAAGTTATATTGAAATCTGACCAAAACTGTAGGAGGAGTAGCATTTTGAATCAATTTTACAGATATTTCTATTTTTAGTAACTACGACAACACCATTCATCGAAATCAAAAACCGATACACAGAATTATGTATCTTAGTGTATTCTACTTGTTTGCCAAGTTATACTGAAATCAGACCAAAACTGTAGGAGGAGTAGCATTTTGAAAGAATTTCACAGAAATTTCTATTTTTAGTAACCACGGCAACACCGTTCATCGAAATCAAAAACCGATACACAGAATTATGTTCCATATTTGTTGAAGTGTTCTTTTCAAAATGCACTTCAGCTGAAAGGTATGTAAAAGTTGTTGAGTATGGATATAATTTTAATTCAACATTCAGGTATTATCTTGTGCAGACAAAAATTACCAGTAACAGCTATTTCTGGATGCTGGTCTGACATCGTAGCATTTTCATCATTGTGCAACTCGGCATTGGTCAATCTTTCATGTTCATTTGTTTTGGAATGAGCAGCACTTTCATGTGACTCTTTCCTTTCATTGCCTGAAACATAAAGAGTTTTCACCATTTTTACCTCTACTGGTTAGAGACAAAAAAAGCTTATTTAACAGTTAGAACAAGGTGTTCTTTGTCTGTAAACTTTAATGTCTGTCAAAACATTTTTTTCAAAATACTGCATAGTTGATAGTTCCCCTACAAGTTTGGATTGATTTTACTATAATTTGTTTCTCCAACTACAGGTTTTGTTAAATTGATTGCAGTTCAACTTGACTCAGAAAAAGACAAAACATTTATTTCTATTGTGATGGTTCAAAGTCCATCAGCTACCTTTCTCTACTTTTGTCAAGTGAAAATCAGTAGAGCTACAGTCTCACCAGGTACTCTTAATTCTTATTTATTGAAGTATTGCTAAAACTTTCTTTCAATTCTCAACAATTTGTTTAAGTAAACATGATAAAAAATAATATTGTACCTCCAGTATTGTAGATTTTCTCCAGTTTTCCATTCTGTAATCTTTTTATCCTCTTGATTGGTAGCTGAAGTTCACCCTCTGTAAATTGTTGTACACATATCTCCCATTTTTCCTCAAGGTAATGTTGGACATCTGATGCCATAGATTTTCGGAAGTGTAAGATCTGAGGCAGAGAGTGCACTTCACTCGTTGGAAAGTCATGGAAGATAATACTAGTGTCATCTTGGCTCCACCAAACATTTTCTCCAAGTTCCAAGTAATCTGCAATCCTTTCAAGATGGCTTTGAAATAGTGACATCCTGGCACTGATAAAACTTTTCTTGAAAATTGTTGGACCTCTGGTTGGAAGGAATTTGGACTGCTTACTAATGATAGAATCTTGATGCTGAAATGAGTCTGGTTTGACTGGAGTGTTTTGCTGGGCATTATATCTGATTATTGCATTTTTTATAACATGTTCTGGCTTTCTGTCGCTGGTATTTAGGGAAATACTGCGCAAGGTTCCAAAGCTTCTTTCTTCATTTTCTGCAAGAATGGAGCGTAAGCAAAAGAGACGATATATTTCAGGAGCATGTGTTACAAGACTATGAAAATGTGATCCATAGAACTTTCTGCTAGACATTTTGATTGGATTTCCTATGACGGCTTTACAAAGATGGCCAAAAATGAATGTTTGGTTGTAAAGTCGCAGAATTTGTTGTGGATTTCTGGCTCCTTCTTTGCTGTATGCAATTGAAATGATATCTGTCAAAGAATTGCATAAGTCGACAACTTGCTCACTAACTTTTCCCTCACTATGCTTTGTCTGTGTGAACTTTGTTAACTTTATGGCATACAATCTGGCGTCTGACCCCCTGATTTGATTTCTATCTCCAATTGTGGTATTGCTAAATATCTCATATTCTTTCTGCATTGATTTGTTTGATAGATGGTAAGGAAGCTCTGTAATTAAGTTGGTGACCATGTTTGAGATATCATGAAGTGGCTCGCACATTAACACTTCATACTTTTGTAGATTTAGATCTTTTCCAGGATTTTGACTTTCCATACTTGTACAGAAGAGGGCAGGTGGCCTTTGTATTCCCTCCAAGTGTTCCGCTAATTGTTTAGAAACGCTCTCTTTTCTCGTGTCCAAAATATCCAGCCTGCGTTCATCTAGCTCATCAATAATTTGTTGGACTTTGAGGTGTGCAAATGGGTTCGGATTAGTTGTGATGTTTTTCCACTGAATGCCATTTTTAAACAGGTCAAGTCTTGCTTGCAGTGATTTTGCTGGTTGTCTAAAGCAGCACTCTAAATTTTGATGACTGTCCACATGAACCCCACATAAACAACTGTAATGTCCTCCCCTTTGGTGTCCTGATTGGCCTAGTATATAAAGGTGAGGCTTTTCAACTAGAGATTGAACATCTTGTTTTTTGTAGGGAAACTTTTTTCTGTACTCCTCGTTGGAAAGAAATACAGCAGGATCATAGATGCAAGAAACCATGAAATTCACATACGTATGATTAAGTATGTCGGAATGGTCATGCCAGCACTTCCAGTGTCTTGTTCTCTCTGTAGACTTAAGAAGGGCTAAGTTTTCAATGTGAGAACCAGTTTCATCTTTCCCTGAAACAGAAATTCTACATTTAGTATTTGTCTTGTAAAGAATTATGTAGAAATACAATGCTGCAGCAAAGTGTGGGTACCCTAGAGTTAATAACGAGTTCACTGATTTTTTTTCTCATATGAATGAAGTTAAAGAATCTGGGGGATAAGGCGAGTCAAATGCCCACACGGCCGGATTTTGTCGCTCTGTAATTTATTATATTGCGTGTTGATTGTTCTATCAAGTAATTATGTCTTCAGGGTTTGAGATAGTACGCTTTACCTTTCCTTTTAACTGTTTTTGCATACAGAACAGTCATATCGCGCTGGCTACCCATGATTGAATTTGTTTGCATTTTAATCATGTAATGTAGTCTTGAACTAAATGCATTTAAAATGTTATATACACATGTAGCTTGAAAACTTGTTTATTATAGGAAAAACATTAATTGACCGTAAATAAATTCATCATCTTATCTATTCATTTTGTTTTTTGTGAAAAAATATGTTTATCTAATTTTAACCTGAACTTTTAAAAATCGTGATTCGAACACTCGCGACAGGTAACTGGGTGCTTCAACTCCGCCGCTATGACTACTGAGCCAAGAAGTCGCACATACATTTCCCTTTAAATAGCAAACAGTTCTATATGTATAGCAAACGCACAACTGGACTTAGAGTTTTTGAGAATATGTTGCGAAATTTAAATAGGTAAACTAACTTTTTTATATAGAGTGGGTCTTCGTACCATTTTTTTGAAAATGGTGAGAGATACATTCTTCCATACCCTTTGAATATTTGTTTACAGAAAAATGGTACGAAGACCCACTTTATATAAAAAACATAGTTTTAACATTCCATTTCTATCATTTTTACCGTTACTAAAGCGTATAACCATTTTGGTTGGTTAATTACAATCAATTTGTAAGTCATTTGATTCAAGTTTTATCTTTACTGTATGCATATGGTTATAAATAACTCCCAAATTTAACAAAAACTGTAATTTGCAAGATTTTATTTAATCGATATTTTACTTGCCCTTGCGTAGGCATATGACTCGCCTAATCCACCCAGATTCTTTTGAAGACAAGAATATACTTGCATGATTAGCATGCAATAAATCTTTTTTAAAAAGTTATTTACACTACAGAGAGTCACACACTTGTTAAGGCATGCCATTAAGTGAGATTCATATAACAAGTACATTAGAGCTGGAGTATTAGGAGTGAGCATTAGCTCATCGAAATTTGTTGTTGTATGCATAGAACTTAAATTTTAATTGTATTTATAATTTTTTATAGGATGTGTCATTGAAGGAATTGGAAGGATTTTGAAGAGGGGAATGTACAGAAGGGGAATACACTGATCAGAAGGGTATTGAAAAGTTTTGTCCATTTACAAACATAACAGAAGTTGAAAACCTTGTGCAAATTTTCCTGATTATAATTTGTCTGTTGTCTAATCTGTCGGAATTATCTTAACTTTTTACATTTTTAGCTCACCTGAGCTGAAGGCTCAAGTGAGCTTTTCTGATCAAAATATGTCCGTTGTCTGTCGTTGTCGTCGTTGTCGTAAACTTTTTACATTTTCATCTTCTTCTCAAGAACCACTGGGCCAATTTCAACCAAACTTGGCACAAAGAATCCTTGGGTGAAGGGGGTTCACGTTTGTTCAAATGAAGGGCCACACCCATTTCCAAGGGGAGATAATCATGAATTTGTTAAAAATTTATGGCATTTTTAAAAAATCTTCTTCTCCAGAACCGCTGGGCCAGGAAAAAAGAAAATCATGTGGAAGCATCTTTAGGTAGTGTAGATTCAAGTTTGTTTAAATCATGACCCCCGGGGCAAGGGTGGGCCAAAATGGCCGACCCTAGTTTTACATAGGAATATATAGGAAAAATCTTTAAAAATCTTTTTTTCAAGAACCACTGGTCCAGAAAAGATGAAACTCATGTTAAATCATCTTCAGGTAGTGTAGATTCAAATTTATTCAAATCATGACCACGGAGCTAGGGAGGGGCAAAAATGGCCGACCCAAATTTTACATAGGGATATAGAGGGAAATCTTTTAAAATCTTTTCAATTACTTCAAAGCTATGATTAGTGATTTTATATGGAATCACCCTCAGGTAGTGTAGATTCTAATATGTTCAAATGATGAATGCCTGGGGGGGGGGGGGGGGGGGGGGGGTTAAGCCCGATGTGCTCAGGTGAGCGCTGTGGCCCCTGGACCTCTTGTTGACAATTACGAGAATCACTAGTACCATTTTCTATCAACGCCTCAAATAAAAGGAAGAGAAATTTGACAAATGGAGATAATTAGGAATATTGGTAAACATTTAGTGGGATCTCAAAAATATCCACAATGAAGAATGACTGATCCAGAAATAACTCAGGTTTAATAAAATTTTGGCATTGTGGGGTAGGGAGGCTTCATTAAGTTCTGCTTTGTATATGCATAACAGGTATATGTATAACGGGTATTTTCTGCGGTTGGAAATTTTTGCGATTTAACCCCTAAAAGGAAGCAAAGTAATTTCTGCGTTTTCAATTTCTGCGGTTGCACTTTACCGCAAAAAAATATTTACGGGATGTATAGGATCATCAAACTCTAAGATTTATTTGAACACTGCAATTACTACGTTTTATCAATTCATTCAGGCACATGAATGAAACGTGCATGAGAACAGGCATTGCGCTATTAAACTACTAGCTTTTAGTCACTCTTTGTAAAATTATGCCTAGTCCTAAAATTAATTATTGTAGTAACAGAACTTGTTCACTCAAACAATAATCTTTATTCTAACACCGCAGTCGTTCATTAATATGATCTATCAAAATAATTTTATTAAGAAAGGGCTTTATGGAAGATTTGATCATGTGCCAACCCGTTTTACATTTCAATATAACTCAAAAAATGATACCTTATTACTTATATTTAAATTTGTGACTTATTCATACTTTATATTTGCCTGATTGTTACTTTTAACGTGTGAAATGCCTTAATTTTTCAAACCCAACAGCATGTATGTAATCCACTAAACGCGCGTCGACCCTTTATGACGTCACAGAGAAATTACGTGGAACGTTTATCCAAACGCACATCTATGACCTCTTGATCCCATACCTGTATTTACACAGATATAAAAACGCTTGCCTTTAGTTGTGTTATATAAAAGAAAACATTTGCAAGTGTAAATATATAAGTATATATATAATGATAATAAATACCTCCAAGCCATAATGTAAAATACACTTAAAATCAATTGCCATCAAAATTAATTCGGGAGTTTCATTTTAAACTAAAACAAACAGTTGCATAATCAACCACCCTAAAAATTGCACGTGTCAAGCGCATTGAGGTACATGTATAACTAATACTGTCAGACGTCTGATTTGAATGAAATTTAGGAGACAATCAAACCAATTTGTCCTATCCTCAAAATTCCGCAAAAATTGGACAACCGCAAAAAATACCTCTTATATGTATATGCATATAGTCATATGTTGATATTATTGTGCATAAATGATATTTTGATGAACATTACTGTTTACTTACCAAGTTTCAACAAGAGAGTCTGTTTACAATATGGAATGTATTCTTGAGGTGTACATAAATTTTGAAAGCTATAAAGACATTACACAAATTTCATTGACCTCTCGACACTAGTATTATGTCTTTTTTTTTTTACAAAAAAAATTGCTTCTCCGGGTTTTCTCAGATATTATGGAAATATGGGAAACACTTAATATGTATAGATAAATTACTGAATATAAGTGCATACGTCATTTGTCTCTAATAAGCATAATAGAAATTGCCATATTAAATGCATTTTATATACCCACCACCACCAAGACGCTATTATGCACTGATTTTTTTCAAAGATACACCCCCTCCTTTTCAGTCCAAAGAGGTTAACAAGGAGATTTGTAGAAACAAATCATTTCAGTGATAACAGGGTCATACTTATTCTCAAGTTATGCATATTCTTATTCAAAAATATAGGATAAGGGTGGGTCATTTGAACATTTCATCCTTGAGAACAACAAGGCAATATCCAAATTGAAGCATCTTAATGTTTTGCTGTTTCAGCATTGGTTAAATTTTTGGATGCAATATGGGTTCAAAATATGTAATGAGGTAACAACCTGCCAAGGTGACTTGGATGAGCTTTGTGGTCAATTGGCATCATGTTATTAAAGAAGGCTACTAAACAATAAACTTGGACAATTTCATAATTTTATATGACTTATTAATTTTGATTTTTAAAAATTCTAATAATCTGGTTATATTAATGTAACAACCTGTTAGTGAGAATTTCTTTCTCATATAATGTGTACCTTTAACTTTCTTTCATAAATATCAGCAAATTAAAGAATTTAGTTCATAATGATATTTCATCAATTTATATGCATAGAAATCATGTTCATGATGCTTATTTCACTTTAGGGAGATGGACCTAATTTATAGAAAGCAAAGCCATTGTGCCACCTTGAAATTTAACTTCCTGTGTTTATCTTGGGGTCATTTGCTCATCATCATTGTAGGAAATGGATTGAACCCAGGTAATCAATTAGATTTTCATATCAGTTGGTTTGGAATTTGAATATCTTGATCATTTTTGCAAGATTAGACAGTTTTTTGGTTTGCTGGATTCTCCTGTATTGGGTACATAGCTGACCAAAGATGCTGTATGACTTGCAGATAGCATTGCATGCTATTCAAACTGAGAACTGAAGAAGTGTTTAACAAGATAAACATTTTTGGAAAATTAGAGAGGTTTAGCAAACCAATGTGTACATGTAGCACCAGAAATCTGTGCATTACATCAATGCTTTTTGCTAATGACGAATTTATTTTTCAAAAAGTGTGCGTTTTTCTAAAACCTGAATATTTTATACAAATAACTGTTAAAGGAACCGAAGGTATTAATTTATAGGGAGGTTAAATCACAACATTTACATCAATAAAACAGGCTTTGACCGATTAAAAATATAAGAAATCCGTACAATCTTTTTCTCATAAGTACATGTACATATTTATGTAAAACAGTGATATGCGTAGTAAAATCATTGCATTTTTGGATGATTTTTTCATGTAAACCACTATTACATTTAAAAAATTAGAGGTAAAAGCACAGGTTATACTTTGCTAAACAAGAAAAAATGTTAACGTTTATATGTAATTATAATTTGTAGTTTACATGTACACGTACAAGTGAGCTTGCTGAACCTCTCTAATACTCATTACTTTGATATTAATAGATAAATGCCAAAATTAGTTTATTAATATGTGATGTGTCTCTGCTTCTTAATGTTGTTGTATGGTGCTAAAGGCTGTCTTCTAGTCTTTCTGTATATATATATCAGAACAATTTAATGTCTCGGACTTTCATTTGAGTTCTGAATTTGAATTTATTGTTTCCCAAGGGAGGAAACTATTTCCAGAGGCAAAGCCACTGATGGAAATAATTTCTTTCCAAGGGGAATTAAAATTTAATTTCTGGAATACTCAGACGATAAATGCTTATTAATCAAATGAGATAAACAAGATACTTGGACATTTTTTAACAATACAGAGGTATTCAAATACAAGAAACTAAAGTTTTGTGTAATATTTAATGCACCAAGACCTAAGAAATTAATAATATTGAAAAAATAGAGTAATTTCACACACACAAACTCAAATTGGATTTTTTCCCTCTTAGATCAATTGACCTGGATTTGCCCCTGATCCTGGACCATTTAAGATACTAGTAGACAAATCTCATGTTATAGAGTTGTTTTGTAATTGACCTCTGACAGTTGTTAGATAATAGTGTAGCGAGTATGTGAGCATATCTAACATCTAATTTTAATTAAATTGGTTTAATATATTAATTTGAACTATTTAAATAATACATTTAATGTTTAACCTACCATATTCATTTAGTTTCTTTATTACATCAGCAGGTGGAAGAGAGCTGTATTCCTCATCTGATGAACTCCGCAAGACTCCCAGAGTTTCCTGTTCCTGGAGTGATTGCTCCCTGATCTTTAAGAGAGGAAACTTCCGCCCATATACCTCTTTCTGGTCTACAACAAGCTCACCGGTGTTGCTTATTTTGTTGGAATCAAAAACTTTAGGGGCAATGCAAACACCGATATCATACACACCATCATCAATTTTTTTCTGTAGAGCTTTTCTGATCTTATTTGCTGGTCTTTGATGTGGCACAGCTAGTCCACGTACTCTTAGGTACCTTCTCCTAACCCTTTGTATAATGTCCCTACCACTTACAATTTTTTGTTGATTGAATTTTTCTGTTTGTATACCATTTTCAAAAGCAAACTGCTTAAGAATTTGGCCAGCATTAGATGGAAAAATTCCTGCCGTGTTTTTGATGTTGTATTTCTTTCCTAATGCTGTCCAATTGACATTTTCACCTTTGTTTTCTTTTAATTCAAGTAGAAAAGATTTTTTGTCAAATGAGTACTTTTCAAATTTCCCATGGTGTTTTTTTGGTTTTTTCAAACCCAGTTTTATTTTGTTGGAATTTTTTTCAGCAGATTTTTTTGCAGCTTCTGGTGTTTCAAAATATTTGTTCATTCTTTCTCTTTCGTACTGACTGTAGGAAGTACCTGTACACAAGAATTGGTCAACATCGTTGTCTGGATTAAACAAAGCGTCTTGCATTTTGTTGTTGTTTTCTTTAAGTTTTTTAACAGTTTGTTTTTGTTTTTCTGTTGAATTTTCTTTTGGTTGTAAGTGGAATGTTTTTTCCACGCATTCTTTCAAGTCTACATCCAACTTCTGTTTTAATAAGGGATGTAAAGTGTTTATGAATTTTTCAACTTTCTTGTTTGTTATTTCAGGGGAGGTAATTTTATCTGATATGATAGTATCAGTAACACCTGAGGACAATTTTTCGAATTCTTTGGTTTCATTTGTAGCAGATGCATGTAACCCAGATTCTGTTTGCTGGCATTTCTGACAGTTGCATAGTTCATGAGATTTTCTTTCTGATTCAGAGAGCTCAAGCCAGGAGACTAAACTGTATGTTTCAATGAAAGATCTTTTTTCCCCAGATTTATTTGAGTTTTTGAAGAATTTTGAACTGGTGAGATAGGTTTGAACTCGTGAGACTTTGTGATGAAACTGACTTTTACTGATGTACATTTTTGGATATTTATGCATGACCTGAGTGTAGAATAGATATCTCTGATTTTCACTAAGCGTGGTATCATACTTTGGTACATAATTCTGTAATTGGGGGCTGCCGTTGACATAGTTGTTCCAGTAGTTAATAGCTGAAGAATCTTTTGAGGATCTACCAATAATTACTTTTGCGAAGTGACAGAGGTTCATGGTGAAAAGTTGAAAAATGACTTACAGATGGTATTGCATACTCTCAGGAATGTTCATGGTTGCCAAAAAAATTTAGGTTGAAGAATAACCATTCTTCTCATTGATTCTGCCTGAAGGTCACTCACAGAAGCTTGTCTTGGAATTTATAGTCTCCAAAAAAATTCTTATTTTTATTTTAATGTATCTTAATTTTTTTTTTTCATTTTTTTAATTGATTTATAATTGTTGATGAATTTTATCAAGATGAATAAATTATTAAAAATAATGTAACCGTGTTTTATCATTATTTGTGCCTAAATTTATGTGTATATTTAGTAAGAAGTGGGGTCTTACTACAGCTTAATTAAGTCAGCTGAATATGAACTTTTATATACTGCAGTATAGAATGAAGAAATATTGACAATTTAAAGGGTTTAGTAAACTATTGGTAATTTGTGAAAGAAAGTGCTTTTTGCTTAGAGAGTAACATCTTACAAATGAAACTAATGAAAGGCTTACTTAGCGGGAACTGTGAAGAGTTCATTTGTCCAGTGAATAAAGAGATAATGAAGTGAAACCTATTATCCAAGCAAAAAAAGTTAATGTTTATTCAAATAAAGTAGATCTTGATTGCTTTTTGTTGTCGATATACGAAATCTTGTTTAAATTTCCCGCATTTATTACTTCCCCTGTTTCCCTTGATCCGGATCATTAGTGCGTTTGTATTGTCCGTGGGGGGTGAAAAATCTCGGATAGCAGAAATAAAACGGGATGGCGCAAGGGCATACCCTAACTATATGTTTAAAAAGTGGACATTTATTGATAGTCAGTTTAATGCTGTATATGGAAAATGCTGCGCAAATGTTGACAGTCGCGGGATTAACTAACTGTAGGTACGTATTCAAGAAAAGTCCATGATTTTTGTGTTGTTATACGTGTTTATGTCCGAATTATATATATTTAGAAACAGAATTAATGATTTGCGCAGCAAAGGTGTGTTAGAGCAAAGCTATCTGAAAATGACAGTGCCAAGATAAAGCTTTTTTATATCGAGTATGCCCTTGCGCCAGTCTATTTTTTGCTTGGAAAGTCTGTTTCATTCATCAAAGCAAGGTGACGTCAGGTGACCCGTGACGTCACACGTAAACATGGTAGTAAAAGTAGACATCGAGTACTTCATAGTAAATAAATAATTTCTTTTGTTTCTGGTCAATTGAATAAAAATAATGACAATAGTAACATGATGAAAAATCCTTTATTTCTTTACACTGATTCATAGAACTGGCCTTAACTCACATGCGTGGTTATTACCGAATAAAGTTCTTTCAATTAAGAATCTTCACTACAGGAGGATGCTTAAATGCAATCGCGACTACATATAGCTGATCTTTCCTTGAGAAAGTGCCAGCACCTACTGTCTCCACCCCCCACAGTGGGATTCGAACCCGCGACGTAAGGATTGACTTCTTACTTCGCGACTCTAGAGCAGACGCTCTAACCACTGCGCCACGCGGTCGACTACATTTGAAGAGTGTGTGGCCCTTCCGGCTTCGTAAGAACAAACTTAAATTATCTTCGCCAAATTATGCTTAGTAGAACTTTTGGTTGAAATTTGCTCGTGGTTCAAGAGATGTTGAAAATGTGAAAAGATTACAGACGGATGGACAGCAAAACAGACAGGCTACAGACAAAATGTCATCAGAAAAGCTTACTTGAGCTTTCAGTCTAAGTGAGCTAAAACAGATATTGCCTCATAGATAAAACAAATAAATGGTAGGGATACTGTTAGATGACTTAATTTTCGTTTGAATTTATTTCTCTGTGTTTTCAAATTAGGGGGAGGGTAAACGTACATGTATAAAGTAGTATACCCTCAGTGGCGTCACATGAATGTGTAGCCTACAGTGTCACAAATTACACCATCTTTGAAAAACTAAGAACTCAAAAATCTAATGTTGATATTCTTTTGGTAAAGCATTTTTGAGGCACATGTGGAAATTGAAATCAAGGCAGAAAGTAAACAAATGTTTTTCTTGTCATACTTCTAATAAATTATAAAGATCGAGAGTTAATTAATTGCATATCATCCAAATATAAATTAAATGAATAACACTGTACAATTCTAAAATAAACACAGCACAAGTTTTAGGGCATTCCTAATACACGGGGCAAATATTCTGCTATGTTACCCTCAAACCCATGTGATATATGTATAATATGTTCTGGCAAGCAAAAATCCATGCAGGGCAAGTGAATTTTTTGTCATTTACTTGTACTTGCCCTTGGAAAAGTGCCTAAAAAATCTATTGGTCAGCCAATCATTCATTCATCTAGTGCTGAGCAGGTTTCAACATTAACGTTAGTCCGTTAGTCTCAGACTAACACATTTTCATTCGGACTAATAAAAATTGTAGCTAATTAGTCCGAATGGACTAATAAAGTTTTCTGGGGAAAAAAAGAATTAACCGATGTTCAAATTTTCGACAACTTTCACTGGTAAACCCCGTAATTATTTTTAACATTGTAGCTTCTTGGCGGGAAGTTTGGTAATTCTGACTCAATTTGGCGCTTAATATAAGGACTCGTTGGAATGAAATTAAACAATTAGCGATCATTATTTAGTATTACACAAAAAGAAAAATGTCGGATGTTTATAGATGATGTAACCATGTATAGGGAAAAACGAATGAGATTGGGAATACGATCGTAGTTCCTGATGGCATGGTTTCAACGAATTCTTTTTATATTAAACAATGGTATAACAATGTGCAGTATTTTCACCCAAAGTCCAGTATTATCAAGACTCTTCTACAATATTTTGTCTTAAAATTATCACATGTATGAATCTCCAAACAAAAATTACTCTATTAGAGGTAGAACAATACAGGGATACATCGATCGTATTGATTGCAAATTCTCACATTTGCATATTGTGTTGCCTTTTATTACACACTTAGTAATAAATACAGATTTTCTGCATATGAGATATGGCTGATGTCACAATAGCCGTATCAGCCCTGGAGGGCTGATATGGATTTCCAGCCTATATCAGCCCCCCAAATCCATATAAGCCCTTCAGGGCTGATATGGCTATTGTGACTTCAGTATCAGACCCTTAGTAAATTAAACCACAAATTAGTACATGATGTACTTGTGAACATATACAATTTTTGGTGGGTTCATATTCTCTTTTTTTTTATTTTGGAAAATAAGGTTAATCTTAATTTACAGATGCATGTAATAGTCTAATAGATAATTTTCAAATTACGGATCGAGTGCATTGAAATAGAAGTAATAAAAAACCCAAATCGTATGAGACAATAGATCATGCACATGTATGTAAGAAGTCTTACTTACTTATTTTCTTCTCAAATAAATTATGCTGTATTTTATTACCAAGTATGTAATAAACATATTAATACATACCCTTCTCCACATCACATCCTGTATCAGCCCTCGGGCCTTCGGTCCTCTGGCTGATATTGGTGTCTCGATCAGGCTTATACAGGATGTGATATATGGAAAAGGGTATGTATTATTCTCTATGTATGTAGTGACACAGAACAAGTTAATCTTCATTGTCTAAGAAATTTTAATGCTACAGAATATTTGAAAATAGGTAGTAACAAAAAAAAATGCAATGCTAATTAAAACTATAAGTCCACCTATAAATAATGAGAAGTTATCTTCTCAAAAAATTCAATTCTTTTATATTTTCTATAAAAGTGGAGGTTAGCAAGCAGGCTGATGTAAAGATATCACTTAACTTAATTGCTGACAGGTGTATTTGGTATTATTGAACATTCATGTTGAAAATAATTTTGAAAGCTTTTGCTGAAATATAAAATTAGATCTATATTATCTCTGAAAATGAACAAGATGTAGCAAAATCTCTCCAATGCTTTTCAGGAGGACATTCAGTCTGTACATTTTTAAATAGGTACCCATGTTTCTTTAATACTTATATGCATGTCTATTATTTGAAGTCCCAATTAAAGCCGCTTAACCCGAAACAGGCACATATTATCTTACACAATAAAAGTTCGTCATTACATAGATTATATATAAAAATAAATTATAAGATTGATTTAATAGTTTATTACAACAATCCTTGCATGGAAAATGCAGATCAAAAACCTTATTGACAAACAGTAGTTCCTGACGGAAGTTAGGATCTGTTGTGAAGTCAATTATGAAAAAAAAATAAGTTTATCGGATATATCTAATAATGAAGATAATTCAAACCGGAGTATTTTCCCCTATATAAGTAGAAGCCTTAGTCATAATATATCTTTTCAAAATTAAGAAATTAAATGAATATAATCCATAGTACTTTTTATATTCATATGCATATTTTAAGAATAAAGGAAAATCGGACATTTTAAATGATTTTTTAAAGGAGCTAAACTATTGTCCGTGTATAGGTTATTTATGTGGACTTAGCTTTGTTGTGGAAAAAAATGATCGGGTTCGTTCTTCATGAAATAAACATGTAAGCGATAAATTTAATTTTTCGAAAGTGATTTACCGCGACATCAACAATGATAAACATAGGATTATTTTTTGTCTGACCTAACAAAAATTATTTTTTTAACTTTTGAATTTTGATATCTTTTAAAAGAAAAAGACTTTGGGGATATAATTTGACGAAAGTTTAAACAATTAATGGACAATTATTTTTCAAGAAGAAAAACGAATATATATTTTTAGCGATTAGAATCGGACCAAGCAACTTTAAAGAAATCTATAAGGCTTTATGCTAAACAATGCTAAAAGGAATATATTTTCCTCTTATGCAAATGTATGGATTCATAATTTCATGGAACTATTTAATAATTAAATAATCATAAATTCCTATATAAAAAATAAATATTCTTATGTGAGAAAAGTAGATAAAAGTTTATGTGTTATATCATATACATGTATGTGAAATCATGAGGATGCAGGGGAAAACTTGTATCCATTGATTAGACATTTATTAGTTTTAGACAAATTGTTCACCCTTATCTTTAGAAAAAGTAAATGCCCCAATGACACAAGAGGGTTTCAGCATGTTCCTTAAGTAACTGAATTTTGTCCTTTTCAGCTAGATCATTAGGCATGTCCTGCAACATATTTTTCAATTCTCTTTGTCTTTTACTTATTTTAGTTTGAATCTTGGCCAGTGATTGATCCAAGGAGGCGGAGATAAACTTGTCTTTTGGATGATATTTAGACAAGCGTCTATACTTCTTGAATTCATCAACTTCAGGTGATGCTCCCAAGATCATCTCAACCAAAGTTTCTGTGTTCAGAATTTGGCCTAAAAAATAATGCTATTTTTTTTTAAAGAAATTTGCCCTTATTGTAATTAATGAAATTCAACATTTCAACATATTCAGAAATATACACTATAATTTTCAGAAAAAAGCTCTTCATTCATCAACTTAAGTTCTGTAATACTTATTTTGATTGAAAAGCAACCTAATTTGTTTGAATAATGTAATTTTAGAGAATACCACAGATTTGTTTGAAAGATGCGAATTAAATTTTGACCTATACTCAGAATTGTTGAACAGTGAGAAATCATTTGCCAGTATCTATTGTGACGGGACCTTAATTTATATGGTCTTATCCTGAGGACTGGTCTCCACACCCCACAGTGAAATTTCAAACCAGCGACCAAAGGATCAACTCCTTAAACTGATAAATTCAACATTTCAACATATTCAGAAATATACACTATAATTTTCAGAAAAAAAGCTGAAACTCTCAAGTACTAGCTGCGCCACGTGGGTGACTCCATAATCATGGAAATGAAGTTTGACAATACAAATGGTATTTTTTTTTAATAAAAGTTATATTTTATCCAAACAAGTAATTAAGCCCAAGTCATTTTTGGGGGATGGGGGGTGGGGGGAATAAATTGAGATTTGTGTAATACCTCTGTCTTCATGGAACAATCTTTTTTTGCATTTCACTGATCCAAGTTTCAAATGATCTACAATGGAAAATTAGGTACAAATATTATTTTGTTACCCCCATCCCCAGTAGTCACAACAGATAAATCTATTTTTTAATTGTAAAATCCAAAAAGGAAAGGTTAAGATTTTGATAACTGACCTTCATTTAATGCCGAATTCTCATTTCTTCTTTTTTCCCCTGTGAACACATGACAAACTTGTTAATTGAACATGAAAATGGATGATAAGTTCATAATGTTTCAATTAATTTAGAAGAGATGTAAAAATATATATGTATATTAAATTAAAAATATATATTTTGCATCAAATCAGAATAATGTTCATTCATTGGAAAATGGAGGAGATCACATTCCGTTGATTAATATTTTCATTTAATTTTGTTTGCATGGATTTTTCTTTTTAAGTATAACCCCTCCTTTTGAATTGGGTAAAATTACTGAAATTTTTATTATCTTGGGAAAAAATCAACTTAATTAATTAGAAAGATAAAAATTGCATGAAAAAAAAATCATTTTTAATTAATTAGAAAGATAAAAATTGCATGAAATAAAAAAAAGCACTTTTTTTTTGTGTTTGAGGTTAACTTCAAATCTGGTAATTACCAGGATAAATAAATTTATAGGCAGGCTGGGAGAGTCGTCATTTCAAGGACACGAGTTCCTTGAAATTAAATCCACAGATATTCAGTCAACTAAAGAGGATAATAGGTCCTTGTTGCAGACAGGACAATACCCATTTCAACAAATATTATTTCAGCTGGAAGAAAGACCCTCATTTACAGGCATCAGATGCGATGCTACAGACTTGGAGGAACATTCTGGGTCACACTTTCCTCCTTTTTTGCTTCATCATCGCCTAGCGAAAGATAGGAAGGAGAAGTGCCAAGTTGTGATCGTAACACAGACAGGGCAAACGCAACCTTGGTATTGGTATCCTCTCCTACTTCAGATGTCGATAGACTTTCCAGTGCTGATACCGATCGGCTCGAGAACCTTACCTCTTCCCCGTGGGGAAGTTCACCCGTTTATCACCAACAGAACGTTACATATAACAGGGTGGAAGGTATATGGAGACATAACACTTATTAAACTTATTGGGGTTAACAAAGAAAATAGTAACTATATTAGTAGGTTATTATGCATGGTTTTCTTATTTTAATAAATTTTAATGTATACATATACAAGAAACTTTTTTTTTCAAAACATTACAGAAGATTCTGCCTACCCACTAAAGCCCTACCTGATGACCCCTTTCCGTGATAATGGAAGGTTAACTGCCCCCCCCCCCCCGAGATATTGTTAAAGAAAGTTATCAACATCACGTCAGAATGTTTAAAGAGCCATTTTCCTACTAAAGTGTAGATTCAGAAGGCTCACAAGCCTACCTTGCTTGGATATAAAATGTGCTTGCAAAGTATTAACTGCATGCTGTGTTCTTCACAATAGATTTGTATATATTCTTTGTAAAACCTGGATTCCCTATTGTGGCTCCGCCCTACCCCCGGAGGTGATTTACACTACCTAAGGCTAGGGATGCTTCAACATAGATTTCAGCTTTTCTCACCCAGTGTTTCTTGAGTAGAAGATTTTTTTTATTGACCCGACCCTATTTTTATCTTTTCATGATTATCTCCCTTGGTAAGGGAACTTGGCCCTTTATTTTTACAATTCAAACTCCCCTCCACCCAAGGTTGCTTTCTACCTAGTTTGGTTAAAACTGGCCCATTGGTTCTTGAAAAGAAGTCGACAATGTGAAAAAATAGCGGACGGACAGTCGAAGGACAAAATGTGATCAGAAAAGCTCATTTGAGCCTTCGGCTCAGGTGAGCTAAACATTAATCATTTTACTAGCTCTAGGGGCTCCAGAAAGGGTTTCTAAGATTGCTATATTTCATCAATTTATGGAAATAAGGCGATAGTTTTGTTTTTCCTTTATAAGGTTTATCAAAATCTCAGACGAACATTACATGTTGATCTGTTCGATAATAAATATATCATTAATAACTTCTCAATTATCTCATACGTGTCGATGATAAAGCCCGATGGATAAACCTATGCTTTATCCACGGGTAGATACTTTTTATCAATAGCACTTCCGGTTTTGAAACGATCCTTTGTTCAACTGAAACTTTTATTCGTAAAATTTCTTGCCCTTATAAAATGAATGGTAAAGAACAATAATGTCGTTAAAACCAAGTTAAAGACTCGTATATGTCAAAATAGTGTCTTATTTTATAAAGGACTAGGTACAGGAGCTGTACTGGCAACGTAAAGACGAAAGGGACCCCGCCCCTCCTTTAAATCGTTTTCGGAGAAATATAAGCCTAGCAGTTCAATTTTTGTTAAGATTCCTTTAACATTTTCAATAATGCTTTCTTTTATTATACTACGTATGCTTACATAATAATGTAGGTGTAAATTACCATGGATCACCAATATTTCTACAAGTATCCCCGCCTTGAACGTTTTGTACTTCCACCAAACAAAGAGTTAATTTTCATGATCCCATGGTCCTTACAACTTTCAGTCAGAAGTTTGTTGTATGTAAAAATCCAGCAATTGTCATATAATGTTATCAAAAACACAGATAGCTAAAATTCAAAATTTTGAACACGATCTACTTTATTTCGAGGCATGTCAACATCAACGGTTCTACATCATCAAGTTATGCGATTTGAATTAGAAATCATTCATGTATTTTTGCAGGGGAAGTCTCAAAGTTTTGTTTAAAAGAAAGTCGTATTTGAGATATATAGAACATCTATATAATATGATTTGATATTGGCTTTTTCCAACTCGTTGAAATGATGTATATTCGCTCTGCAAGCCTCGCGAATATATACACCATTTCAACTCGTTGAATAGCCAATATCAATTAACATTTTTCATTTTGGGTGGTTCGCGCCCTCAAAGAATCTTCAATTCTTACATAGATACATATAATTAATTTTCGTTTACTTTCAGAAATCTCTATTATTTAATGAGGGACTTGTACTTATGGCAAGATATACTGCAGAGTAAATCAGCTTATTCCTCTGGAAATTGAATGCATTCAGAACTAAAGCGATACATGAGAAACAAACATTACACGCATGTAGCCTAAAGTCAGCGACAGGAACGGGTAACGATAAGCGTTTTTTAGAGACTGAAGACTCAACCAATATCTGTCCTATAGTTCAAAGCATATATTCACCTATATGTGTTCTTTTATTTCAAACCAACAAACTACAAGTTTGCAGCTTGATCACTTTATATATCTTTTTGAATTTGAAAACAACAAAATATAATTATAGTTCACAGTTTAATTACAAAACTTCATAGCGGAAGGAAAAATCCATCAATGTAGAACATACAAAAGTAATCTATAATGTCGTTATATCGAGGAGGGTATTCACCACCTTTTTCAACCAAAATGTTTTACTGTTTATTTCTAATTAAAAAAAATCCCCTCCTTTCCAATATTTTAAATATAGTGTAACCCCCACCCCATATTTTCTTGCAATTAGATCAATTCTTTAAATTTCATGCTTTTTAAAATGTTCAGATCTCACACCTTTCCTTAATTTTTTTTTTTTTTTTGCATTGAACAATTTTCATTTTTTTTATAAAGGCGTCTTCATATTTTTTTTTTTGCCATTCACTCAATATCTGTCCAAATGCACGTCCTACTTTGAAAATGCATACTACGTGTCTGTCACATTCAAACCAACGTTAAAGGAAGGCAATAATTAATACAAAGGGGAAAGTTCATTTTCTAGCAGAACCGTATACTCAATCGTTCACGAAATGTGGGTTTCTTCTTTGAATCCGAATTTGCTGGGCATGAATAAATAAAAAAAAGAAGATTTATACATTTTAGAAAAAAAAATCATTAACAAACATGTATATTTTTCATCATTTAAAAATGGTATGGAATTTCAAGGTGACAAAATTATATTAAATGTTTAAGGACATCATTTGAATGTATATAAAGTACATACTACAAATAAAGTATGCATAAATAAGGAATACATGAATAATATAAATATAAATACTATACTTATAAATAATATAAATACTGTACTTATAAATAATATGAATACTGTACTTATATATAATATAAATACTGTACTTATAAATAATATAAATACTGTATTTATAGATACTATAAATACTGTACTTATAAATAATATAAATACTGTACATATAAATAATATAAAGACTGTACAGCGGCGGATCCAGGAATTTCAAAACGGGAGGGCACGGTAGAAGGTCGGGGGACCTTGGGGTTGCATAGAAGCCCCTTGTGGGTCCAGGGCAAAGCTTTAGTGGGGATCCAGGGACAAACTTCTTGAAAATGGGGGAGATTATAATAAATAATAATAGCCACATCTGTCATTTTTTCTGTCTGGGGTGCTGAAAGCCATCCCTGACAGATCAGCGGAAGACCTCCTCGTTTTATACATTGAGTCCCCTGTAGAATAAAAAGTAGAGGTACTGTGAGCCGTAGTGATACTTAGTACCCACGACTCCCATAAGATAATCATGGCAAAATGCATGTTTTGCTCATACACGTAAACAAGTCGGACGGAAAAAGAGATGTAACTATAAAATAAAAAAGGACGGGAATATTATTATAATATATAATGTATTTATTTATAAATAAAATTATTAATGATATTTGGGAAACCCTAAAATATGTGTCTTCAAATAGAAAAAAATGAGGTGCACAATGGCAATGTGTAGTTATGATTCTGTGAAATTTTCATAAAATTTCATTCGTTGGTATGAGAGGAGCTGCGGATAAGAGATGGGTATCTCAAAGCTTTACAGACAGACAGACAGACATCCCGACTGGTACTGTGAACCAATTTTTATTCACGTGCGAGAAATATCCTTGAGTGCTGCGATCTTTTTAAATTCGCGAATATTAAACGCCGCGAACCACACATTTTGATAAGCATTTTTAGAAAATGTTTGCTCAATCGCAGAAATTCAATCGTCGCGAATTGATTTTTAACTGACGAATCGCGAATAAAATATGACCCGAATAATAATGTATGCATGGGAAATTTTTCGCTCCTTTCGCTCTCTCCTTGATTGGGCGAATTTAAAACGGGGCGAATTCAAATTACCTCGCATAATTTCTTAAACTATTTTGTATTAAATTGTATTAACGGTTCATTAAATTTATTGAATTATTAAGCCTAATGATTCATAAAATTCTTAAAGATACATTAGTTAATAAAGTCATTAAAGTGTGTTGTGCAAAACCTTTATTATAGTCTAATTAGTTAATGAATCATTGATTATTTAAGAATTCATTAAAGATTTATTAACATTCGGGGAATATCCCACAATGCAATGCATTAATACTTCCGGGGATGTATCTGCGAGCGTTTCCTTTGCTAACAAAATGCCTATAATGAATAAGCTCTAATTATTATAAAAAAAATTTTTTAATCAACCAAATAGAAATCGTTTTATTATGACGTAAAAATTAAAAAGAAAATTACGTCATTTAACGAAGTCTGTGAGTGTCTTGAAGGATATAGGCCTAACATAAAATAACGTCATTTCATCAAAAACTGCACTAGAAATACTGACGGAATTCAACTTTAATGTAATAGAAATCAGGGAAAAAAACCAATTTTAGCGACATTCAGTTTTTAACCGAACTTTATTCCCGGCTCCCGCTCCTTCCATTTTTTTCATTTTAAAAAATCTTCGGTCCACACAATTTTTTTCCTATTTATGTATTCTTATATATCTGACTGATAATGTAACTTTTGTCTAAATAAGCTGTTCATATTCCTGCTTATTACATTTCACTTTTTGATTTTTTTCTCTATATCTATTCTTATAAATTCATTCTTAAATTCAGTCACACAAACAATGAAACTCATTCAACGAATGTACAAGGGTTGTTTGAAAAATTCGTGGACAACTGTCATATCTTTTTTATTTGACGTCATATGTTGCCCGAATCCCAGTCTATAACTGTTTTGTTTTACCCTTCACTGCTCACTTACGATTGATCAATTTAATCAATACACGCTATATTATCAATTATTTTATATGGAAAATTATGGCTTCAGTAAATATAAAACATCAAGCTAAGAAAGAATTAATTCAGTTATATATATCTATTGTATTTCAAAAATTATTTATCACAAAACATTCTCTTCCCTTCTTCCTTACCTTGCTGTTAGCAACAACTCTTGTAGCTCTTAACTTCGGCTATTTTCGCGTCTCCGATATTGAACGATGATTAATTACGTGTGACGTAACAGACGAGTGACGTTGCGGTCTAACAATTCTAATGTAAGACCGGTCAATAGTGAAATTGTAAGACCGATGTAATAAACAGTTCTTTTGTTGGACTTCTTATAAGTAATAAATATACAGAATGATATTTATAAGGGTATAACAAAGGAAGTTATACAACGAGAACAATTCTTAAAACAATTGTGTCAAGTGTTAGAAAAACGATTTAATGAATGGGCATTTAATTACACCGTGTTAAATGTTTAGAGATAGTATTTTCTTGAGTTTCTTGACGCTATGTTTTGACGTTACATTGTCGTTAAGTGTGCTCCGCGGGTACAAATCATTTTCATTTTAACATGAAGTAAATTAATTTCTGTTAAATCGAATGGAATGAAACTTCCCAGATCAACAAAACAAATAGTTTTACACATTATTTAATGCTTATTTTAAATTTATAGTGAGCAATATAACGGAAATTGACATCGTCCACGAACTTTTCGAACAAGCCTCGTACATGTAAATATATTAATAATAATGGGAGGGGGTTCTAGCCAAATTCAACTTATTTCTACCCATACGAATGGAAGAGAGTATCAATATCATTAAAAGCAAAGCCACGAAGAATGTTCAGTACAAACAATTGAGAAAAGGAAAATACGGGAGAGTATCACGGTGCAAAATGGAATCACGTTAACCTTTTTGCGATTAAGATTTTATTTATAGGAATTGTACATGTAATTACATATATGTTCTTTATTTTAGATAATTTAAAATACGTTTATTTACAAAATAATACCTTAATGAAACGCAGGTAAGTTAAGGCAATGTATGGGCATGTCTATGTAAATGAATTATGACGTCACAAACGGTTTTGACGTGAAACCACGCCCATGACGTATGAGTTAAAACGGATTCTTGAAAAAGAAATTTTCCTTTGTATTATTTTCCAAATACGCAATTAAATATTTTTATTTATTTTATTTTTATGAATTTTTGTCGTTAAAATATTTTTAAAAATCCCCTGTAAATAAAAACGGTAAAAGTTTCTTCGTCGTCTGAATGGAAGTCAACGTCCCTGCAACGCTTGACAAAACCTCGTGGAGACATGCGAGAAGAAGATGAATGACGGAATATGTGTGTTTTACAAGGCTAGTGGACATGCCGTATGCGTTGTCAAGAAAATTGTGATAGCTGTGAGAATGCAGGGGATGCGAAATAATAAAGAAATCTCGTAATAAAGGTATATGTATGGATATTTTTAGATAATTTGTTGTGAATGGGAAGAGCACATGTTGAATCTTCATAACGAGGCAATATTACGCATTAACCTTGTTTTGCTCTGTATGATGTCAACAAACAATTCTTATTTTATTTTTATAGAATGATGATGTGCATTTTATAAATGTGTAATTTGAGTAATCATATGAGTATCTAACACGTTTAAGTCTGAACTAAACCTACTGAAAACGGAGAGTCTCGTATACATGTATATAGTAGTATACCGTCAGTGGCGTCACATGAATGTGTACAGTGTCACAAATTACACCATCTTTGAAAAACTAAGTACTCAAATATCTAATGTTGATATTCTTTTGGTAAAGCATTTTTGAGGCACATGTGGAAATTGAAATCAAGGCAGAAAGTAAACAAATGTTTTTCTTGTCATACTTCTAATAAATTATAAAGAGACTCAGAGTTAATTAATTGCATATCATCCAAATATAAATTAAATGAATAACAATGTACAATTCTAAAATAAACACAGCACAAGTTTTAATGACCACTCAGCACTCACTCAGGCACTAGATGAATGAATGCATTGGCTTACCAATAGATTTTTAAGGCACTTTTCCAAGGGCAAGTACAAGTACATGGCCAATATTCACTTGCCCTGCATGGATTTTTGCTTGCCAGAACATATTATACATATATCATATGGGTTTGAGGGTAACATAGCAGAATATTTGCCCCGTGTAACAGGAATGCCCTAGAGTGTTAGGTCACCCAATGCCGAAGGCAAATAGTAAGTAGATCATGCAAGTCCCAGTTAAATCAATGGCTGGCTCACATATGTGATTTTATTAGATAAAATTCCACCCCAAGAAATTCACTAGCCCCGTGCGTTTGGCAATGGGATTGTTTTCCCAGCTGGAATAATTATTTGACCTGTGTCTATAATAAAACAATGATACACCAAGGATAATTAATGAATTTCTAGGTAATCATACCTATATTATGTATCTGATATTTTACATTAAAAAGTTTATATTAAAAGTTTATAGATTAATGTGTGTTAGTATGAAAATGCCAATTTAATTTAAAGCCATAATAAAAAAAATCCTAGATTCTCGGTCAGCCCACGACCCAATCCCCCCCCCCCTTTTTTTACCCCTGCTTCAAATCAATTTTTTTCTGTTTTTCTGTCATAATTCTGATCGGGATTGATATTCAACTTTCCTTCAACTTTCTTTTTCAATCCCACGAATGACTAGACTATAAGCCTGGCTGTCGGAATTGCACAATATTTTGGAATTACCAGTCTAGTCAATGATGGCATGATTTTGAAAGCTAATAAGATGGTAACTGCTGTAATACGTACACTGTATTAAACAATTTAAGGAACATTGGTTGTGAAGGATCTGTGATCATGTGTAGCATGCATACATATTGAAATGGACGTCCACTATTACTTTTATTCTAGCATTCTAGAGAAATCTGCACTGATAATTAAATCAGGTCAACAAAAAATCTGTACAATTGAGAAAATAATATCAAAATGAATCCGCTTGCCAGCCTTGATATTTTAAAAGAAATTGAATGAAAATCTAGAAATTTTTTTAATTATATGGCCTAAATGTGATAATGAAACAAGATGTTGTTAACATTCAGGGGTCCCTGCTTTAATTTTCAACTTAATGATTACCATGTAGTGCAATTTAAGCAAAAGTCAGCTAGCTCAGTGAGATAAATGTTTTACTTGACTCGTGTAAATAAGCATATAACTGTGTTAATTAAATTTGACTGCAACATATATGAACTTTTTAACGTAATATAAAGTCACATACATGTGATGTGTACGGGCGGTACACAAAATGTCATGATTTTTTTACCCCATTCACAGGCTTACGGCAGTACACCAAAATTCACGGGAAATGAAAATTTGTGCTGTATTTTGAACTTTTGAAATCACCATTTTTCTCTCATTTTCTTTCTCGCAACACCGAAAATTGTGACTAACTCCGCTTGGGTATGTAATGTAAAATCTAAGTCCTGACTTTTTTTCTCTGCTAAGGCACAAGTATTGTCAATTATCATGATTATAACACAGAGTAAGAGAAATGATTTTAGTATCATTAAATAAATGCAGATAACTGGAGCGACCAGAGTTTTGCATTAAACACTGTACTATGGAAGTCTTTTTACTAAGTTCAGCACTAAGCACATGGATTGCCAAAATTTTTAATGCTGCAAAAGTTTCTTGAAATTAGTAATTGTATATATAACACTGCATGCAGTGGTACACTTGTACACTGATTTGAAATTTATTAATAAAAAATCAAATTAATCGAGTGCATTGAAATAGAAGTAATAACAAACCCAAATCTTATTAGACAATAGATCATGCACATGTATGTAAGAAGTCTTATTTACTTATTTTCTCCTCAAATAAATTATGCTGTATTTTATTACTAAGTATGTAATAAACATTTTAATACATACCCTTCTCCACATCACATCCTGTATCAGCACTCGGGCCCTCGGCCCTCTGGCTGATATTGATGTCTCAATCGGGCTGATACAGGATGTGATATGGAAAAGGGTATGTATTATTCTCTATGTATGTAGTGACACAGAACAAGTTAATCTTCATTGTCTAAGAAATTTTAATGCTACAGAATATTTGAAAATAGGTAGCAACGAAAAAAATGCAATGCTAATTAAAACTATAAGTCCACCTATAAATAATGAGAAGTTATCTTCTCAAAAAATTCTATTCTTTTATATTTTCTATAAAAGTGGAGGTTAGCAAGCAGGCTGATGTAAAGATATCACTTAACTTAATTGCTGACAGCTGTATTTGGTATTGTTGAACATTGTTGAAAATAATTATTAAAGCTTTTGCTGAAATATAAAATCAGATCTGTATTATCTCTGAAAATGAACAAGATGTAGCGAAATCTCTCCAATGCTTTTCAGGAGGACGTTTAGTCTGTACATTTTTAAATAGGTACCCATGTTTCTTTAATACTATGCATGTGTATTATCCCAGTTAAAGAAATCTATAAGGCTATATGCTAAACAATGCTAAAAGGAATATATTTTCCTCTTATGCAAATGCATGGATTCATAATTTCATGGAACTATTTAATTATTAAATAATCATAAATTACTATATAAAAAATAAATATTTTTATGTGAGAAAAGTAGATAAAAGTTTATGTGTTATATCATATATGTGAAACCATGAGGATGCAGGGGAAAACTTGTATCCATTGATTAGACATTTATGAGTTTTAGACAAATTCTTTCACTTCCGGTGTGGCTGCGCAAATGGCGTGAAGTGAGAAGGAGCAGAGGGTCATTTTTTCTGTTTTCCTAAGTGAACATTAATATTTGATACGAGGCATTGCAGATAGTTTTCTTAATTACGTGAAGACATTCGTATTTTAGGTGAATTTCAGGTATTTTCCTCTTTGTTAAATGCAACAGACTGTAAATCACTACTTTGCACAAGGAAATTCGGGAAGCTCGTGCAAGATGCCGAAGAGAAAAGATACGGAGAAGGAGAGGAGAAGGAGAGTGCGCAATATGATGAGGTGTCAAATAAAGAGTTAAAGGAACTTTTCTCTAATCTAATACAGAAGTTGGAGAGTTCAATGAACGAGAGGCTTACTGCGCTTGACAAAAAAGTCGAGGAAACGCTGATCGTTATTAAGGAGGAGATAACTGATATGAAAACAGCGCTTCAAAACCAAGATGACCGATTAACTGATTTAGAAAAGCTAAACACAGAGGTTATACAACCCCAAAGTAAAAAGGTAAGCCTTCTTGAGGCTTCTTTAAAAGAACTGCAAGATCATATTACAT